>VZTL01059959.1:0-87820 GCA_013400535.1 Scopus umbretta
ATGATGCTATGATTCTATGATTCGTCACCATCCACATGGAAGAGCGGTAATGGGTAGTAGTGCGAGGGCTGTACCAGGCTTCATTGGGTGCTGAGTTGTTGCTTTGCACTTTGACAGGATTTTCTCCAGGAAGGTAAAACATGGTTTTGTGCCGGTAAGATAAAGACATTGTGACAGTGAGATAAGGCATAGGAGGATGCTTCTATAAAGGCGATTCAGCATGCATTCAACATACCTCTTAGTAAATAAGGCATTCTTCCTGAAGTTGTTTAGTTGCATTTTATACTTCTACATCATCACAAATCAGTAGGCATCAGGTATATTTAAAATATGTTCTAAGTCAGTTAACTTCCAGGCAGAAAGGCATCCTCACCTGCTCATTTCACAGGAAAAAAAAAACCCCAAACAATAGAAATCACCATGTACGTGTTGACATCCTGCTTGTGAACCAATATTGTCACAAGCCGTAGGCTTAGAAAGAACAGACCAATCAATGAATATGAACGGACTTACACTAAGCTAAAATTAGGTCCAATATCCTGATTAAAGTTATTACAATTAACTAAATAAATACACATTCTCAGTTAATTATTTTTGTAATGCCATTGTGCCTAGAGGCCGCATGTGAGACTGAGAACCATCCACGCTAAGCACTGCAAATACATCCAGTTAAGATACAACCATGGTCTTGAACAGCTTGCTGTTCGTATAGACAAAAGAAACAAAGGACTGGAGACAAAAATCATTCTTTATTATCTCCATGTCACAGAAACAGGCCCAGAGAAATGGAATTGTCTTGCCCAACACTGTATAAGAATTATTTGGCAGGACTGAGAAGCAAATAGAGAACATCAGTATCCGCTTCACAAGCCTGCCCGCCCTTTCTCTAGCACAAAGTCCTTTTTTGTCAGAAGATTTCTCATGCACAGGACAGCTCTGGACTCTTGTTTCTTTACATTACCTTCCTTCTTTTTCGAACACAGCACAGTACGTAACAGCTAGAGTGTTTGGTTTCTCGTGGCTGTTGATGAGCCTGTGTCCCGTCAGTCTCACCAGTGTGGAACATACCGCTACTCTGTAGTAACAAATGATGTTTCAATAACAGAAGTTCAAGGCCTCAAACACAAAAATCCATGAGCATCCACATTTCCACTGACTCCTTTCACTTGGTTTAAGAGCTCATATACGTTATTTCTCAAATCTAGAGCCAAGTTTTGCCTCCTTTGTGTACATTTGGAAATGAGCTATGTAGAGAAAACTTTTAGAATATCATTGCAGGGGGAGAAAATGTGTCTTATAAATCCAGAAATAGCCTGTTCTTTTAGGCCAAAGCAACTGATAGTTATAGCCTCATCTTTTGGAAATAAGGCTCAAAAACTTCCTTACATAGCAAATCCTTTGGCTGCAATAGCTAAGTTACTTTTGTCACCAGTAGCCTTTCCTGATTACTTTCTTCTGCATTATGTACTTGCAGCTATAAAATATAACCTCATCAAAGCAGAAATTGTGCTGCTTGCTGACTGCTTCTATCTGCTAAAAAAATATAGAAATAGAAAATGTCCAGTGCGTGGTTTCTCTACTCTGTTTTTTTAAAGATACACCCTGCGGTGCCATCTTCAAGCATTACAGACCTAAACCCAAGACACTTGCTTTGGCCTTTCTCTCTCTACATTCTGTCAGCCTTGGTTCTTTCAAAATCAATGATAAAATGTTGCTGGCATTTACTTCATCTGGGATTCAATCTTCTGTCTCAAGACAAACAGTGCAGTGATGTAACTAGTGGATAGTTCTCAAAGCTTCTTTTCCCCCTTCTCTGCAGAAAACAAATATCGGAAGAAAGCTGAAAATCGTGAGGTTTCAAAAGCACTATTCCTGCGTCTTTACCAAACAACCTCAAATTTGTGTTCCAGGCTTTGATAGATTCGTTCTGTAGTTAATCGACTATGCTTGTGGATTTGAGGAGGTTTGAAAAATTGGCTCAAAATAAATAGCCTGTTCTTCTTGTAATCTTAACTGTGGAGTTACTTGTAATGATTCGGTAATGAAAATTTCCTTTTCCAGCAGTTTAGCTATAAAATATGGCTTTATGTGAGTCCTTGAGTCCATCTGGAACTCCAACAAGTCAACGTCTGTGCCATCTTCCCAGCTGTAAAATTATTTTCTGCCTCTTTGCCAGACTGAAAGTTCTAAGAAAGGCCTAATTGACAAATTACAGAACAGTATATCAAACAATAATTTTTGTCAGATGGCCACATGTCTTAAACAAAATCTTCCTTTAAACAGCATGGATGTATAATTTGAATATTTGCTTATTTTCTAGTTCTGGAATTCTTATTTACCTGAAATGCCGCAGCTTTAAGAAGCATATTGTGAACTGAAGAAAAAGACTAGCAGCATAATAGATGGCCTAAACATCTCCCGTTTTGAAGTCCCCTGGCTGAGAAAGTGCAAAAAAAAAAAAAAGAAAAAAAAAAAAAAGAGTCCTCTGTGTTTGATGAATGCAAGAACCAGGTTTCCAAGCATGGAAAGAGCCTTTAGAAACACAAGTGAGGTTTTGATCCCTGGCCCCAGTGTCATCCATCTTGGAAAGCTTTCTGGTTTTATTATTTTAAACAGGTCAGCAACAGTGAGATGGGAAACTGTAGATTTCAAACCAGACGTCTCTACAGTGCTTCAGCAAAACATCACAGGATTTCAAATGGAAATTTAGTATCGGGCCTGGATCCCTTGGAGATTACCTAGCCTTTTGCCAGTGGGAGCCCCAAGTCTCTGAAAGAGCAGCACCTCCTGATTTACAGCGGTAAGCATGCAGCATGGAGGAGACCGGAGCTCTGGTTCCCAGGGGATCTTGTCGGCTCTCGGGCCTGGGTCCTGAGTGCAGGCTTGGAGTTAGGGGCATTTGCGTTGCTGCTCCTCTCCTGCCTTCTTCCAGCTCCTGCTGGAAGATGGCTCTCAGTTCCCACACCTCCACCCGTCCCAGTTCCCCTCTGGACACTCGGGGCTCAGACCTGGAGCACGCAGCTGCCCCATGGGTTGCACCTGGCCGCGATGTCCCTGAATCCAGATTGCTCCTGTGGAGAGAGGTCCTCAGCAGTGAATGAAAAATATTTTCCATTTCCAGCTCCGTGCCAGATTAATGAAAATTTTGCAACTTGTTTGGACTGATATAGTTAGGATTGTGTATTTGCTGGTGTGAACAGGAACATGGTAGCTTTTTTTCTGTTTCCTGCATTTGAACATAGTGAAAATATGGTCTGGGCCTTCTGTAATGTTGCTTGCTGACACTCTTTCTTTAGGAAAGTAATTCGGGAAGAACAACAAAGAATTCTTCGGTGAACTTCCTTGCAGAAAAGGTTGTGGTTGTCTTGCCAGCTCTCAAAATTAAAACTATGTTCCCGTCAAAAATGCCTATTCAGACTGACATCAAAGAGAAAAATGCGAGCAGGTCAAGGAGTTTAATTTCCATGGCACTTGCATTTGTGATTCACATGTAGGGTGCAGTAATGACTTACATGCCCATTGGCAATAATGTAATAGAAGGCTAGTGTGAATAAAAAGAAAAATGAATTGGAGGTAACAGCAACGGGCCAAATTCTGTATTCAGTTGGATGCACGGAGCTCATTGAAGTTGGGCAGTGTCATGCGGAGCACGATCTGGCGGTCTTTCTCACAGCAGCATTTTCATGAATACGCACCTTATGGAGCACCCTCACCGTTGCTGGTAGCCTGGGCTGAGGTTTTCAGAACTGAGCAGTGGTGCTGCTGTTCGGGGATATCAATCCAAGATGCTCATGGGGGGCCTGGTGCCAGAGGGCTCCTTTTCACTGTCTAAAGACCAAGTCCCTTTAATATATCTCAGGCTGAACATACTAGATGACTCCTGAAAATCTGGGTCTCGGGGCACATTTCCTGAATCATTTGAGGTGTGTTTTCATACCAGCTTTTTAACTTCTCAAAATCTCTAGTTAAGGTGAAGGACTATATCCTGAGGTATGAAAGCAGGAGGTATGTAAACTTTTTAACAGTGTCTGTATATTCTCCTACTACTCCTTATTTGCTTTTCTCATGGGCCGATCCAACTAGGCATTACAGACTGTTGATAAATAGATTTTCAGCCCATTTCATTTAACCATTACTGTATTTCCATATCAAAGATTTTACACTTGGCATGCCCGAGCCTATTTCATTTGTAATCTTTTCTCAAATGAGAAGTTTGGAATGTTTTTTCATTATGTGTTTCATCTGCAGTGTACTGCCTTCGTGTTATTTTTGAAGATGAGATCTTATACGCTACCTCAAGTCATTCTACAGTTCATTGGCTCTTATTTATTCTGGCCTCCTAATCTAACACAATTTCTATGTTGAAACTTGTTGCTATTTTTTTTCCAAGGATACACCATATGATGTTAAGCATGTGCTGTATATCAAAGTGCAAATATAAACTAGTTGATAGTCTCTAGTCACACCCTGGATAGGTGTGGCAGTTGGGAATTTTTCATTTTCTGGCTGGAGATCAGAATGTGCTTAACGTGGCTCCACATACAGGATCTTGGTCAGGAGAGAACTGGTTGGGTTTTTTGTTTTGTTTTTTTTTGTTTTCACGTATGTTGTTTGAAGGGTTGGGAGCTAAATAGTTGTACTGTTTCCAGAAACAGATTTTTACTTGTTTGGCTATATTTAGAGCTGCAATCGGGAGATTTGAGGGTATGATAATCCACTGCCTTACTGTCTTTCCTTCTTTCCCTCTCTCTCTCTATCACTTTGTGGATAAGAGGATGGACGAGCTTAACTCTAATGTCAGCCTAAGGCATGGTGCAGAGCTGCACTACTCCAAGAGAAACTCCAAGGAGGAAGTATGACTCAGAGAGCTGCAATTCCTTCCACGGTTCCTCCTTGTTCCAGCCAGGGAAGTAAGTTACTTCGGTATTTGTGCTGCTAGACTAAAGCTGACTTCTCCCCTTGTGCTTACAAGCCTCAGCTTGCAGAATAGAAAGAAGAGGGGTCAGGGTCTGTGCCAGAAGCAAGGTGTCACTAACCTGGGAAAGGGCGTTTTGCTGCCCTGGACACCTCGGTTGCTCGAGTGAGCACCACTCTAGCCCTGTGGGGGGGTTCAGTGTAAACAGTCACCTCATAGCCACCCGCTCATACTGGCTTGCCAGTCGTTTTGCAGAGATACGCCTGGCTGCCTATCTTGTCAGGCATCTTTTACGTTAATACCAAGAGCAATGCACAAACTATTGGACAGCTTGATACTGTTTTTTTCTACAGAGATTGTTACATCATGCTGATTTTCTTGCTTAATTTTAATAGAGCTTCATTCAATAAGATGTAGTCACTATCAGGCTAAGTACAGCTCACCAGACACTTCTGAATTGCCTCTCAGACAATCAGTTTCTCGCTGACTTTTATTTTCCATAGTAATAGTTTGTTATTTTACTCAGAGACTGGCAAAGGATTTTCAGGCAATAATTCTGTTGCCAAAACAGAAACACTAATAAGGGTATTCACAGTGAAAGGTTCAAAATCAGTATTTCTTCACTGGTAGTGCAGCCCTAAGGCCTGAGAACACCAACTGACGTATGGTCTATTTGCAAATGATGCACATGGCTATTCACCTGCCTGACATCCTGCTCAGCATCAACGTGCTTTGGGGAAAAAAGTATAAAATTCCCAGCCTTTTTTTTAGTATGCTTTTTCATGGATGGACAGCAGAGCAGAAATACTGTACTACAGTACAGAGGGAACTTCAACTGAGCACTATTTTAAAAGAATTTATAATGCGGCAGTAAAATATGATGTTAGCTGAGACAGTGTCAGATGAGAGCACATACTAAATAATTATGTGATGCACCAGCCTGGAAGATAAAAGGGGTCAGGAAAAACAAGAGAGGAATTAGTCCATATGTACATCAGCTAGATGATCCAGGTAGGACTAAAACCTCAGTACTTGTTACTCTACCCTCTAGAATTACCAGGGAGAAGTTTTCAGGAAGTATCTTGCAATAATAAAAAAACCAACCAACCAAAACCAAAACCAGGAGTAAGAATCGACTTCAGAAAATAGATCTGGCCCTCATATGGTGTTCAGCAGCACAGATACACGCACACGCGCACACACATCTACACTCACACTTCCTGCCTGAGTTATATCACTTTCAAAAATAGCCTGTGAAAGATGATTCGGGCTAGCGGACCAACTTCTGCTTTCAGTAAAGTGGACTGAACGTAGAGCTGAATTTATACCTCCATGTGTGATTTTGTGTCCCGACATGTGTAAAGCTCATCCTTATACTGCGAGCTTTGAATGGCATCAGTACGAACTCACTTGAGCACCTGACAGGGATCTACAGAGAGATATAGGAAGAGAAACACAATCCGTCTGAGCTGGTCTTGATTCCTACACTGGAAGTAACTGATGTAAAGAAAGCATGCAGTTCAAACGTGCAAAATTTGCTTTTATTCAGCATCAGTTTATTCAGGTTTTTTAAACGGGCTTAGTTAAAATGATCAGTTGAGCCTTTTTGACAGCTTTGTAAGAAAGCCTTATGCGGCTAATTCTTAAATATCATCAGACAGCAGGCTAATTGTGTCCAAGTGCACATTGCTGCCCCAGGTAGCAGATAACTTCCTGTGTTGAAACGATGACTTGAGAGCGATATACTTGCAGACAAGGAAATATCATCTTCCAGCCCTGCTGTGTCTTAAAGTAATCTATGAGAACTCTCCTTAGCTGAATGCCTGTGCTTAGCCAACGTATTAGACGCATTCAGGATGTATTAAACTCACACACCTTCTAAATTACTTGATGGTTTTTAGTCAGATTTCTAGTGCTAGCAATAACTGAATATGCTGAACTGCCAGGAATGTTACGTGTATAGGTATGTAATAAATGTGCTTAGCTGTGTTTAATTATACAGATATGCAATGGACACCTTTACCACTTTCTGTAGTTACTCTGCTGTTCCCAATGCGTAGTAGTATGGAACACCGCTTTTGAAATGGGAGAATACTTCAGAATAGCAAACATTCTCATTTCATGCTTCGGCGGTTCTGAACACATAATCAAAAATATGGCAAAAGAACATTTAGTGGATCAAATTATGTACCCTTCCGAATAGAAGTAGATTCAAAATAAGTCCATGAAGTCAAGTCAGAGGAGAACTTGCTCTCCCTGGTAAATACTACTTTAACAAAATTGGCTGGATGATTTGCTGTGAACAGTTCAGTGAGAATGTTATCTGTGTTTTGTACGGCCTTCCTTTTTCTTTTCTCCATATTCCTCTTTCTCTTCCTCATCCTCTTTTTAACCTTTTTCATCTTCCGATGCCATGCATAGAAGACCTAAGAACCTAAATGAAAGCATACATGAGAAACAGATGATAGAGGTAGCAGTTTGGGCAGGATAAAAACCAAGCCATTGCTGGTGGTGCAGAAGATGGTGAAATACCAATAACCCGTACTGATATCTGACATGACTAACAGAGGAAGAGTTCATTCCTTGAATTGTTTCAGTTCCTGAGAGTGTCCCTTGCCTTCTACATTGTATAGCACAGCCTGAATAAAACGTGGCTACAAAAGGAAAAAGGTAACACTGATCCTACTCTAAACAGGATTTCATACTGTGCTCGTCACTGCAGTGTCTGAGAGCAAGATGCACTATTGCTGTTGCAGTACAAAGTTCATGGAATATCAAGTGTTGATAATCTGTGCTCGGAGTCTGTATATGTATGTACAAATGGATCAGATCCACAGCTGGCATCTGTCTGGCTCCAGATCTGGTCCAGTAAGTTTCTAAAGAGTAGTTCACGACAGACCATTGAAAACTTCCAAAGAAAGTCCCAGGGCACATGACAGAAATGGCCAAGTGGGACAGCACAGTAGAAGAAAGAAATCCTGTGGGTTCATTTCTTTAAAGCATAGAAGTCATTAATCATTTCTATTCCTTTCCATTTGAAACAGCTGCCTGCCTGCATTTGCTAAGTAACTGCTTTCCTAACCACACAGAAACTAAGCTGTGGGCCCCAGAATGCTCATGCTTCCAGATATTAATAAACAATTTCCCTCTTTCACTGTGTCAATGAGAGCACGTTAACATTCTTAGCATCTGGTTTTGGTAGTGAAATGAAACGCTAATGTTTCCACACTTCATGAATTCTTTCCAAAAAACTTTCTTATTTTTTATCTTCTCAACTGAAGCTTCAGAAGTTCAAAAGCCTGACCTGAAAAATCTCAGTGGCCTTCTGCCTGTCACCTGTGATGTAGGATGTCGCTCTTTATCAAGTTAGACAATAATCTCTCCTCTCGTGCTTCTTTGCTCGTCTTCTTGTGAAACTGAGTTACGTTTTCCACATAAGCTCATTACTTCAAAAAGTACACTGTCATCTCTATGGGCTATTGCAATTAGTGAAATGCCAGCCAGCAGGTGGAGACGCATGAAAGCAATCTCAATTCATAGACAGGCTGCTTTGACATTTCATTCCCATAGCCCTGGCCAAGCGCTCCAGCGGGCCAGAGCCAGAAAATATAGCTATTGGTTTCATGGAAAAGTTCAGAATTAAAATCTTGGATTGCTGACAAACATGTGACAGAGCAGCTTCTACTGTACAACTGCTCTGCACAAAGCCACGCTAAAGAGCCATCCAGTCAGTACCTTTCATGTATCAGTGAATCGTGGAGGGAGGGAAGCTTGCTGCTGGCTCTGGCCTGACCTTGATTCATTCAGTTTGTGCAACAGTTTAGAGCCGCCTGTCAGCGTCAGCTGTGCCGAATGATGCAAGGAGCCACACACGCTCCGGTATATGCATATTCACTTTTGGCCTCGTGCTGTACAATGATGGGGCTCTGATGGCTCAATAGCATACTTCACCCAGATGCATTTCCCCCTATTTGCTGTAAAAGTGCAGCTTGAGATGGTATGAAAACAGCTTTGCTTCCTCTGTTCCTTTCATAACTCCTCCCACCCAGTGTTTCCTCTTTCAGAGTGGAAACACCATTGTGATAGCTATTTCTGAAATATCCCTGCCAAGCTCAGGAAGTGCAGAGGAATACATAAGTATGAGGAGGGGGAAAGGTAGTTTGCGAGTTATTTTGGGAGTGGGGAAGTTGTTTACATGAGTTCGGGAGAAAAGCTGAGGATGATTCTGTGTTGCCTTCAAACCAGTTGTTAAGTTTCTAGCTCTAGCCTCACCGCTCTGTGAAAACTATAAGAAACTTCAGTACTGGGTCTGCAGAATACCTGATGTGAACCTCTTGCCTTCAGTGGAAATACACACACGATGGGAGCTAGGCCTAATTGCCATGCTGAAATACCGTACGCTCGCAAACTTGTCCCTTATACCAAAAATCATTGCTGAGACCGTGAAAGACAAATTTTAACTGACAACAGTGGCAGCATACCTCAGCGTGCACATGGAGATATGGAAAGAGGGAAGGAGATGGTGTAAAATTAGTAGAGCTTTGAAAAATCTACAAAAATAATCTGCAAACATTTTGAGAGATTTCACTTTTTGAACATATGATGTACTGGCAAATTAGATTCATTGTGGAGATACTGGAAAACACAGTGTCTTGCTTTGCAACTCCAGACCCCTCAACATTTAATAATTTGTGGGGAGTTTGGATGAATTATCAGAGTTTATTATTAGTCCTTTAAATGAGAAAGACTCTTCAAACCTTGCAAATTCAATTTCAGTGCTTCTTGAGAAATGTGTTTTGCAGCTTTTCCATCCTTTTGGATTCTTCTCCTCCCCCTCCGCTACCTCACCTCTTGCACTCTTCTCTTTGGAGAACAGAGTTTAACATGCCATTGAGGAGATAGCCTGCATGCAAAGTCCCTGAAACATAAACACACTTAAAGAACAGATTCATCACAGTGTGTTTCCAAATGTGGAAACCGCATTCCATCTGCACCCTTATCCAATGGTCATTAGCTTAGATGTTGAATGGACATTCCTTCAAGTGAAGATTATGAAAACATACATACTGCTCAACAGTGATTCATCAGCTTCCAAGCTCTCTCTGCTCAAGAGCAGTTGAGCTCAAAGTGACTCGGGCTGGGGACTTGGAGAATGCTGTGCAGGGATTTGCTACACTGAGCCTGCAAAACTGTCTTCAGATGACTTCTCTGGTAATTAGGAAGCCCTGTGTTTGTTTGACTCAGGTATTTTTCCGCATTTGTTGTCCTTTTAAAAGTTTGTTATATCTTAACTTACAAGTTATGCATAATTGTAAGAGGTTTTTTTTTAGACCCTGGCCCTGATTGTCCACTCAAGTTTACAGCATCAATGACTTCTGTGCTGTCACCCTGACAGAAGAATCAGACCCACGTGAATGTGCTTGTCAGTAGTTTACAGATGACAACGGTCGCACACACTGCTTGACGATAAGGCAAGTTATCACCATTATTCCTTGACCTGTTTTTTTGGCTTGTAAATGACTGGGTCTAAATTCCCAGCCACAAACTGAAGATATTGTTTATGGATCTATTGTATAGGATTGCCTTGAAAGAGTTAGCATTTTTCTTAGATGACTCATAGATTGTTCTGATGATGGATGTGTCCTCTTAGTTTGCTCTGTGTGCGAATGTGTGTATCCCTCTCCATGTGCGTATGTTTGTATGTGCATATATATATACACACACACAATGGTTTGCTTTCATGACATACCCTTTAGAGTCTTTCTTTCTTTTGAGGATTGTTTTTTAAAGAATCACTATTAGTCAAGCAAAAGTTACTGAGGTAGAGAGAAAAAATACTTGGATTATGTAAGGGGCTACCAAAGATATTAGAAATAAAGGACAGCTTATTGTTTAGGGCAATGGTGTCAGGGTGCAGAAGGAGAAATGAATTCAAGTGTTGAATTTTGGGGACATGCTTAGTATGTTCTTGGTAAGCTGCTTAACCTACATGGTGATGCAGTTCTCCATTTATAACATAGGGACAACGCTTGATAGCCTTGTCAATAAAGAAAAAAAAATCTATGAATGAATATGGACTGCAGACATCATGGTAACGACAGCTTGCTCAGAACTTATGCAGTTTATCCCTCCTGGCCAGACCTTGCTGTTGGATATAATTTTGGATCCTGCCTTAAGCAATATTCTGTTGCAGATCTCTTAAAATGTTGGTCTCTGTGGCACCTATTCAAACTGGAATTAGGTCCTCATTAAGTTGTGACAGAAGACAAATTAAACTAAGGACATAATCCTAGTGTACAACTTTAGGGCAAAACACCAAAATAGTTTTCCCAGGACAAAATAGGTCTCTAAAATAGGTCTCTAACAGAGCTGTATTTGCACCAATCAAACATATTAATGAAGTAATCTTTTTTTTTTTTTTAAAGTATCACTTTGAAAGATAGTTTGGAAGCACCTAACTTGGCTATACAAGTACTGTTCAACCGCAGGCTGTGAAACTTTGACATCTGCTTCCAGAGAGTATCAAGCAGGTGCTATTTAATTCAAAATAGAGGTTCCTATAAATTTCTTTCAACCTGAAGTGCAATTGCATGTATTTTCAGATTCCTCTATTCCATCATCAGTTTGATGGGTCACATGGATGCATCTTGTACCTGTATATTAATGACAGCATTTGGTTTATGTTATAAACTTCTCTTCCCACAAGTATACGTGGTGGTGTTGTATAGAATGCACATTCCCATAATCATTTCATATGTTTTCAGTCTTAAAAATAAAGTTTATATAATGAAAATACAATATAATTATACACATGGGAGTTCTGGTTTGGAAGGGGTTCAGCAGAATTCTTTGATAAAACAAGCCCCCAGCCACAAAAACTACATACAGTGATTTGACAGTCAAACATATATAATCACTTACGCTAAATTAAAGGCAGTGTCACCACGTTAAAAGTAGCACATTGAAATCCCTTATGTCACTTTTGGCCAACAAGTGACAAATACTGTAAGTCTAACCAAATGCATCCTTGAATAAACTTTGAGCAACTTTTTAAAAAGGTGCTTGCGGTGGTCAGTTATATAAGGAAATGGGAGTGCGAAGGATATATTTATGTAGGGTTAGTTTATGCTACTAATTGAGCTCTCCTACAGAGTCAGCAGCCCAGTCCTTTTTTGCTCTGCACCAATTTCTAGTCCCCAGAAATGGACTATATGAGAGTTGGCAGAGCAAAAAAATAATCCAGAATTCTCTCATTAGGCAGAACGGAGATGTTAGTATCTGTGAAGTTAAACACCTTATTGTTTAGGTGGGATTTTCCATGTGCTGTTCCTGCTAATATTTTTTCCCAAAGCACATGAACCCTTTTTCACTCCACCAAAACTGCCTCTTTGTGTAGAAAGTTCATGGGCAAGATCCTCCATGGATACAAAATTTTGTAGCTCCACTGAGAGCAGCAGGATGATGCTGATTTACACCAGATAACGGATCTGTTTCACAGCATGTTTCAGTCTGAATTCACAAAGCATGGAGTAATGTGAAACAAGGAAGTGACTTTTGTGAAAAGCATTTTGGAAAGGAAAACCAAAAATGATGGATGTACCACTGGGGCAGAGGGAGTGGAGCCCGCCTCAAAGAAGACCTTGTAGAGCTGCCAACCTTCCCACAAAATGTGCTGCTGCTCTCAGAGAGGAGGGGGAGGTTTCCCCAGGACAAATGCAGCCACACCAAGCACCCTAATAACTACTTTGTAGATATTTTTATGTAACGTCACATCAAAACCAGACAGAACTTCCAAAACATTTGAATTCAACCCATCTCTGATTAATGGAAGGAGGAGAAGGAGAATGGGTGGGAAGAATAGTCATTGTGAACTGCCATAACACTGGGCAGTAAGCCATGCTATTCAACAAATGAGACAATACATTAAAAAAATAAAAATTTGTTTTCAGGGGCCTTCTATATATATCAAGAGCTTGATTCACAGACCACTAAAGTTAATGGGAATCTTTCCTTTGACGTTAACCAGCTACTGGTCCAGCTATTACAAAAGAAGAGTTAATACGGCTTTGCACTTACTCAGTGTCTCAAGATTAGAAAATTACAAGGTTGAATACAACATCAAGAGTTATTTACTAACTGCAACTAATTACTCAGAATACGCAGTCATTTTGCCCACCTGCAAAATGCACTGCACTGCCCACCCAATTGCCCTGCATTTTACTGTGGAAGATATTAGCGTGAACCAATAGATGGGGAAAAGGTTTAACAAAAGACAGAAAATGTGCATGCTTACATGAAAGAATAGTTAATAATTTATGTGCCACCTGGCATTTAAAGCTCTGCAAACAGTATTATTTGGGGAAAAGAAATCTGATTTTCAAATATTGCATACCTTTTTACAGCTTCTTTCCGTTTCTTTCCCTCTGGAAGCAATTAGCTCAATCATATTATAATTCTTACATCTTCAACTATGCAATTGACCATATTGCCATGCCAGTTAAATATGCAGCAGAGCCACTAGTCCTTTGTGAAGAACGGGATTGTTCATTTCAATAGGAGTTTGGGGTGGGGATAGTAAATCATCCTATTCCTGATCCAGATGTGCTAACTGGAAGAGGTGACCCTCCTCCTTTTATCGTTACTTTGTTGGAGGTCCCGCCTCCACCAATCTGCTGACAGAGAAGGCCATATGAGAACTTCCAAATTGCGTGGGACAAATCAGCTATGCTAAGTTAAATTCTCAATCTCATTCTGTATCAGGGGAATTAATTTCTCCTGAGGCCCATGATAAATTTTACCAAAGTTAGCTCATCAAGGAGGACTGAACTGTGAGGATACGTAGGACAACTTGCTGCTTTCACAGCTAAGAAGTGTGGCAGCTCACCCGAGCTATGCTGAATGGGTGTCAGACAACCTAGAGGCATCCCAAAGGAAACTTCTATCCACAGCCTTAACGTTAGTCACCAGAGAAATGGAAAACAATTCCTCCTTCTCTCTTAAAGGTATTTCCTCTGGGATGTTTTTTGACATAACTTTGTTAACCACGCAAGACGCAACACAGTGACAAGCTCTGGATCAGATTCCTCCCTTATAACCATCGAAAAGGGGTAGGGAGAAAATAACTTCTAGAGTACAATACCAGGTGAAAGCTGGTAGCATCGCCGCATACTCAAAATCTGGGATGGTTAGATCCTTAGGCATATTCAGCAAAGCTCTCTTTATCAAGATTAAAGGGTACATAAAACTCAACAGTTTTCCAAATAAGCTTAACCATGTGAGACTGCACTTCCATTATGCAAAGGGCTTCCCCAGTATGGCTGAAATAGATCCCACAGTACTTGCTCTCTGTCTTTGGGAATTTGAAACTGCAGCTATACTGATGCCACCAGGTCTGCAGATATACTTGTGTTTTCATTCACTGATCACTTTTTTCCCCCTCCTATGTTTGGGACTCATTAATAAAAAATTCTATATTTAGTGTCATTAAGGATCAAGACAAAAGACTCTTCTGGAGCAGAACTTTGTCGATGAGTCAGTCACAGTTCAACTGAAACAATATTCAGGTCTTTCTACAGTAC
The DNA here is from genome assembly GCA_013400535.1 of Scopus umbretta. NCBI lineage: Eukaryota > Metazoa > Chordata > Aves > Pelecaniformes > Scopidae > Scopus > Scopus umbretta. The sequence continues at coordinate 14,494 of VZTL01059959.1, forward strand.
AGGAAATTCTTGGATCACATTTTCCCTTCCTCTTATATGTGATTGCAAGCATATTTAATATCCTGGACACTTCAACTTGGTAGTGTTGACAGAAAGTGACACTGCTGACATTAAGTGATCAGTTGACACTGGGAAGTCAAATGGCAGGAGAAGTTAAGGTGGCACAAAAGTTACTGTAGATATTTTTGTGCCTTCAGTGACAATATATGGCGGTAAACAAACAAAAAAAGAATTCTCCTGGTCATACTTAACGTAAATATCACAAGGATTATGTCTATTTTCCAACCAAGAAATGTCAGGTTCAGAAATTTCACTATAGAAAACAGGAATGGTTCACATTTCATTCAGTTCTGCACTTAGCTCTACCTGAAACATCAGAGATGTGGATGGCGTCACTTTTTACTCGTCATGGCTGGAAAGACTTCTTCTTTTAATCTGAGTTTTCTAGGGTTTTTTAAAGTCTTTTTTTCTCACTTTCCAATTGGAGAAGAAATGTTTACTCTGAAAGTTGGACCTTGGTTGAAGCCAGCTGTAACTCCTCGTCCAAAAACCGGTGTGTATGTACTCACTATGTCCAGTTGACTCTTTTTCTTTGACGCAGGTAAAGATCTCGGCATGTATTGAAGTTTAAATACAAACCTTCGCCTAAATTTGGGTGCTTTCCAAAGCAGAATCCTTAATTATTCATGTTAAAAGTATTTTAAAAAATGAAGGAAATGCACAGATAATACTTAGGAAAAGTAGATTGCTGGAGGAAGACAAAACAGCCTGGCTCCCTCTTGACTTTGCCTAGGTCAAAGGGAAAAATTGAGGAACTGGCTTCTGCTTACATTTTTTTCTTTCATCTTATTGATAGCAGGAATATGAGTCCAGCTCTCCAAGACTTTCTCTCCAAGTTCTTCCCTTTGCTTGCCTCCCTTCCCAAGACCAGTCCCTTTCCTTTCTTTTATCCTTACACAGCAATATTCAGGTTTGCATTTTGAAAAGGCTTGAGCTGACTCTGTGCAGAGGTAACGGCTAGTTGAAGGAAGAGTGAAATGTTCATTTAAGAAGCATTTTGGCATACCAGCAGGGAAAAGGCTTCTAGCTAGATTGCAGGAAAAAAAGCATTTTAATTCTTCCTGGTTTTTTTTAAGTCCCTGAACCAAACGCTTTGAAATTTCTGCACCTAAACAGGTGCCTGCATCTCTATTTCAAGAAATTCCCTGAATGGGAATGGTTGCCGCTGGTTAACTTGCTTGGAAACATAGTCAACTGAAGTTTCGTGATTGTCTTATATAAGGCCTTATAATTCTTCCATGCAGGAAGAAATCTTCAAGGCGTTAGTTAGCAAGAATGTGGCTGAATACCCAGTGACAAAGTCAGGGCCTTCAAAACCAACGCAGTTCCACTGTGGTGCTCCGGCAAGATCTCCGTACCATTTCATGGTCCTGGGAAATACATGGGGTCGTTGAATGTATTGACTTGTGAAGGTGAGGCAAGCTACTAATTCTGAGTAACCAGACACATGTCCATTGCGTACTCAGCCAAACTGAACTTCCAGTCTTCAGCCTTCTCCATCTGCTCTGTCAATTTCTTTTGACTTATCTTTTTTTAAAGGCACCAATTATGCGCAAATCAAATGAGTCTGTTTCTTTAGGTCCATTAATTATTACATTCCATTTACATTTTCTGTTTACTTTTTCCCTTCTCTATGGAAGCTATTGAAGGTCTGATGATTCAGAATGCTCTGGGAACACTATGTGGCTTTCCTTCTTGTTTGCCCATTGTAACGGAGCTCATTTTTCAGTGGAGGTTTCCCATTATTTCCAGGAAAAATGTGGTCAAACCCATGTACTCCCAAACCTTTTGATCTCCTGAATCCTCTTCATATCCCAGATAAAAAAGTCAGTGATTAAGACAGAGTTCCTAAAAGGACACATAGTCAGGCTTCCCTTTGACCAAAATGGTTTCCCAGTGAATCAAACCTTTCTCAGCTCAGGGGGGGCTCGACAATAGACCCTGAAAAGATGGATAGAGCAATTGTCCTGCTTAGTGATCCACGAAAGGAAAGGGGTCCTTAGTGAAGGGAGACCTACACTAAGTCTGACCTGACACTGCAGGAGTAAGACAATAAAAGGTCAAGGAGACTAACGAGAGGAAAAATGCAGACAATAGGTGCCACAGCTAGCACACAGCTCCTGCCACGCAGACTATGGGGCAGCAACGTTAACTGCCTCAGACATGTGAAGGGGAAGTGAAGCGGAAAGAACTTGAAGTTTCCTTCTTAAGAATTGTGGCCCAGCATCTTCAGGATTTACCCAGGCCTCACAGAGAGGTCAAAGTGATGCAGCTAGACCTGAGGTGAATGAAAAATAAAGATTATCTAATTGGGGAGGAGAAAAATATAGATGTATTTTAGACCAAATGAAAAAGGCAACAACTTGACAGTTGGGATCTGCAGCAAGTTCCCAAGGCGTTTTGTGAGAGGAAGCAGAGAAAGCTTTTGCCTAATTCTGTTTAAAAAAAGAACCGATAACTTGATGTATGTGAAGACTTGCAACGGGCATATTTTTCGTCTGCCTGATCAAAAAGATTCTTAGTTTACACTATCTGGGACTCAACTGAATTTCCTTCAAGCGCCCAGCAATTGTTTCTTTCTGCGTGTGAAAGAATCCTGGTCCTTGCGATCTGGCTGGAGACAAAAAGAGGAATCTCTGTGGCTTCTGCATGCATCCCTGTCCTCAATGGCATCTCCATTATCACTTCTTTGTAGCTGGGCCTTGCCCTCGTTAAATGGAACAGCCCCTTCCTACTTAGGTCAGACAAGTACTCTGAATACTACTTTTGCATGTGTACCACCAACAGGCCACTCTAGTTAACAACTAACATTTTAAAAGCCTCATCAGAGGGCTCAGGAAGAAAAATCTCCCTAGGTTGTATTTGTCATATAAGTAGCTGAACTTTTTTTGCCATTTTAAATGACATTTTTCAGCTTTTCAATGACCCGACCTTTTGACAGCAGACATCATGAGCACTGAGATTTATCAGAGTACCACTTCCGTGATAGGAACTGACAGGTGGAATAAACATTTTCTCGTCTGTAGAAGCAAAATAATACATTAAAATAAATAAGTGAATAAGTAAACAAAATTCAGTAGGTTCAGGTAAGACAACTTGCTTTGGAACCTTGCACGAAAATAACACTTTCTCAACACTCTTAGAAATCAGGTATAGCTGTAGAGAGAAGGAATTGGGACAGTAGTCTTGGTTAGAGGACTGCATGTGGAAATTAAACAGCACACCTGGATTTTATTCCCAGGTCAATTGTTGGCTTGCTGTGTGATCCCAGGCAAAGCCCTAAAGCTCCCTCTGCCTCAGCTTCCCTGTCTGGAAATTAAATCCAGCTTCTTAAGGAACTTTTTGAATCTTGGGTTAGAAGTACAGCAGATTATTATTTTCACCTCTTTTTTTTTTTTTTTATTAGATGTATATCAAAGGGAGAGAAAATTTAAGAAGCATATGTTAGTTGAGGAACGGTGTAAATTTCAGCTGGCGTTAGACAACTACAAAAATTACAATTTAAGAGTAAAATACTTTTCCTTACTCTGAGATGATGACTGAATCAAAACCAAATTCTTTTAAAAGCCATCTCAATTGGAAACTATTAGGTAATTTCTTTGGAGAGTGGAGAAGGGGGTAGACAATATTCCTCCTACAATTACTGAGTCTTCTACAAATGAAATGATCTCTTTGCATTCCAGTGATGACCCCAGACACTGATGAAAGCTGTGTTTCTCATCTGACCTCTTGTTTTAAGTTTCCACTTGTGTAAGTCTGCATTAAAATTATTATTAACTCCATAGAGCCTGTAGATGTGCACAACACTTACAGGAAAAATGAAAGATGGACCTCTCCTTTAAGGAACTTGCAGTTTAAGGACCTTTATTCCCAGAGTTATCTCCATCAGTGCTGGAAGAAATTCTGCTCAAGATCAAACTGTAGAGTGACAAATGCTTTTAAAGCCTGTAGAGTTACAAAAGCCCAAGTAGAGAGGGAAGTAGGTATTTCTGCTGTGACGAAGGAGAGAATTTGTATGAAGAAAGAGAAAGGACTTCAGTGCCTGGATTTGCTGGACATCCGGTTTCAACCAGACCAATCTGATCTGTAAGCTTCATCAGGGATTCAGGTTAGAGGGAAACATGGGCAATTAAACGCTTGCTCAGAATGCAGTATCTAAACCAGAGTTTGAAACCCAGGCAGATACCTCACTCGCAGGCACGGGGTGTTAGACTAGCTCCCTAGGCACTTTTTTCTGAAGCCAGTAAGCACTGCAGTTCTGAACTCCTTAGCTATATTTGCCAGGAGTCAGCAACCGCGCATCCCAAGATAGAAGAAGCAGCAGGCTGCTTGCTTTGGCTCTGGCAACATATAACTGAGTCTCTAGCAGCTTATGGACTAGGATGGAGAAGATAATGACCACTAATAGAGATCGAGCCTCAAGTGTTGAGCACAGATCTACGTACCATATTGTCATGAAGAAAAAATACTTGGGACGTCTCTACACTAACACTGTAGCACAGGCCTGGAGTTTGCTCCTGAAGCGAATCTCCCTGTTGTTCCCCTTGCACTGGTTCACGTCACAGAGCACATGGACTCGATTCCTTTTAGATTCATCCAAACCATGAGGTCTGTTCCACCTCTAGGAGTGAACCTAACTTACATGGAGCTAGTGGGACTCGACTACATCTGGCCCAGAGTAAAATCCCTATAGTGCTGGCAGCTTGGACTTTGGGACCTTGGCTCCAACAGTTTTCTTGGACAAATCTGCTCCTTTCAGGAATCAGCACTTACTAGTGGTGACACAGCTTTAGGGCATTTCTTTACAGCACTGCGGTGACCAACGATTGCAGGAGAACACCATGGAGCTGAGCTGAAGATTGAGTCCCTCCACCCTGTTGTCTTGCAGATCATTTTCCATCAGGTAGAACTGTTTCGTCTGGCCTTCTCTTGGTTGCTCAGAATTAGAGCCACGTCCCCAATTTTCTTAACTGCCCCACATACTACAAATGTGATTCATCTGTCTAAACATAAGGTAGGTGTATGCCTAAGACCAAATGAATCATGTTGTAGAAGTGCCTGGTTTTTTCCATTGACTGTAGCTCAGATGTAATGAAGACCAGCTAAAACGTGGTGGAACTACTCCCACGGCACATGCCTATTATCTCCACTTTTCAGGTTATGTCTAATAGGTTTAATAAACACTTCACAAGACCTGGAAGGGAAAAGCTACTCTTCTAATCATTCCGTTGGCCAGATTTTTACAGTTGGTCTGTTTTTGTATTGCAGTCGGTGATTAAAAAAATACAACGTCACACAGGTGCAATTCACATACAAAAATAGTAAATCTGGGCTCCGTCTCTGCAGCGATAAGGACCCCTGTGAAGCTCCCGTCTGATCATCATAGATTTTTAATTGAGTTTAATTAGCCATTAAAATAATTTCCCAAGTTCTATAGTGTATTTTCCCTCACTGGAACATTTTAAATCTAGATGATATCTTTTTCCAAAAGGTATGCTCCAATTCAAACAGGGATTGAATTCCAGGGAACTCAGGAGGCCGACGCACTGCAGCAGCTCACAGCTTTTTCAGTCTGTGGGCATCTGAACATATTGCATTGGAAGTACAAAACTCTCTCTAGCAAATTCAGATGTACTATCGGTAGGCTTGCTTCCTCTGCTGAAATGTGAATACAGACTCACATCATGACAACCACCTTTAGAGGTATGTATCAAAGCATATTTTCAAACATATGCCCGCAGCTCAGAAAACCCTAAACTTAAATGTACAGGAATTTTCTTAATTTGTTCTATGTTCGTTTTTAATTCTGATTTCCAAATCCTTCCGAGGAATATCATGCATGAAATACAGACCCATCAAAATGTTTTACAGAGGTAAAGAAATACAATCTTTAGTATATTTACAACAGCTTTTGCTTCATTTCTCACGAGGAGAGACTTTGTTAAGCAAAATTGAAATTTGCTACATGGGGCCCAAGATGTAACATTTTATCCCAGTTGGATCTGAGAATACTGAACATTTTGCTGTATTAAGTCATAAATTTGGGCCAGATACTGCAATCAGTCTACTCTAGACTCCTGATGATGTCAGTGTGAGTGCCATACATAGGTCAGCTACAAAATTTGGTAATTTTTTAAAAGGAGATGTATTCTCTCAGAATATGTTATGATTTATATGGCTCCCACAAGGCCATACCCCAAACATTTAGTGGAGCGATGTGAAAATCTAACTGCGTCTTATCCAAAAAGAAGAAAGCAACCACAGCAACAGAATTGACTTTATAGTTCTGTTCCGGTGTATAAGGAAACAAAGAGGGCATGTTTTCCTATAACTGAACACAACCATATTAAGTGGTTCAATAACACAATGTTCTCCAACAGCTTTTGGCCAATACCTGGCATGAATGTCACTGTCAGAATTATCCTGATTAATGAGGAATAATTCATGCCGATCAGACAGACCGTGAGGTGGTCAGCACTATATTAACCAACTCAGTTCTTCTCAAATATCCTCCGACACTGTGGCCCTTTGTGAAAGGACAAGACCAAGTAGGACAGTAAAAATTGCAGGATAAAGGTTAATTACTCCCATGCCTGCTCATGCTCACCGTTACTGTTTGGGTCTCATTCATCTCCCTGCTTGAATTTGTATGCCATTTTCTTTGCTCAGTTCTCAATGGCCATGTTTGCCCCTTTACTTACTGTTTTATAAGTGAGTATGGATCATTTATCATGCTTGTTACTGTGACTATATACCATTACCGGTAGCTTATACTTTGCCAGCACCTTCCACTTACTTGTTTCGATGTTTTTCACATGCACTAACAAACAAAACGTCTCAACAGCCTCACAAAGTAAGGATGGCTCTGTCTGCTTTACATGTAGGTCAGCTACACTGAGATAGGTTACAGTTCATGACTTGCCCAAGGTTACACAGGAAATGTGTGGCAGGGCTCAGAATGGAAACCAGATTTCGCGCTCTCCTGCCTTAACAACAAGGTTATCCTTTCTCTTTGTGACGCTTTTGGGCAGTTCATATGGATCTACGCATATGTTTCAAATGAGTTAAATTTCCATGAACTTGCTGTTTCGAACAAAAGTGGATGTATAAATGACAAAGGGCTAAATTATTGAAAAATGGCAAAAGCTGCTTGGAGATTTGCATACCTGGTCACAGTAGTTGTATATATAAATAACTAATTGATTACATGCATAATTGTAGGAACTGTGCATGCAATTTTCTGAACATTTAGACCAAAATGCACAGAAGGGTAGCTGGCGAAAAGGAGAAGGAAAATGTTTAATGTAATACATATGCCTAATGAGCATGGGCTTAAGCCATGAAGGATGCTGTAACTGGGCCTTGTTCTAGTGTGTGCAGTTCACAGACCTTGCTGTGCACACGCTCACCCTGATAAATGACCTTAAAATATGTTCTAGCTTGCATTTTCCTTCATTGACTAAACAGTGCTTTTCCTCTCATACCACTTAAGAGAACAAGTAGGTATGTTCATCACTCTCTTTTGTGTAATTTGTTCATCTGCTCTTTTTAAAACAAACACGATCAGGAAGTCTTGGGATTTTTAAGACTGTTTTCTTGGAAATGGAACCCTATGACAATTAGAACTTTATTAGATAACAATGCTGAGATACACTTGAGCACATTTGCACAGGAAGGCACAAGGAGACATCCTCAGTGCAAGCATCCCCTGAAGAACTCAGTACATACCTTGATATACTGCTTGGCAAAATAAAAAGATATGGAAAAATTGCATTTAGAAATACATAGTCACAGAAAACTCCAGTAATTCCTCTTTGAGGGGCAGTTTCACAGACAGCGAGCTGTTCCCTCAGCTAGAGAGGAGGCGGCATACAGTGTCAAACATTAAGCTGGTGTAAATCAGGACATTTTGCTTGCGTCCCAAAACAGAGCTATGGCACTTTACACCATGAGCGGATCTGGTCTGTAGCTTTCAAGGTGGCAAAAGACTATGTTTTCATTTGCAGCCTGCCTGGAGCAGATAGAAAGGCCTTAAGCCTGAAGGTCCTCAGTGCCGGGTTTATGTTTTTTGCTTCATTGAGTCCATTCCTCACTGATTTGATAATGAGAGAAAAGTGTGCTGTTAGCGGCTTCTGAGCAACGCACTGCAAATTTAGGAAAATGAAAAATCTTTAACAAGAATTGAAAGGGAATCATTGATTTATGGCAGGAGCTTCAGCTAACCGTAGATTAATTAAAAAACAATACAAAGATGAACATGGGTCGAGAGATGAGAAAAGATTGAATTTTGCCAGGAGCAGGACTGTTACTGGACTCAGGCATGTGGGTGGAGTTATAATAACACCTGGCCATCTGCATACAGTGCAAAAACTCTTGGCAAATGCTGAAATGTTGCAAGTAAAATGCAACTTGCAGTCTCAGGAGCTGTTCTGGAGATGCTGTTCAGAATAAAGCATATGTGTTTACTGCTCTTACATCATCTATATAGGTGTATTTTTGCCCTATTTATAACACTATTGCAATGTGAAGGTAATCAGGCAATGCCGTACCGCCAACGTATTTTAGGAGTTATAATAGATACTTCTTGGCGCAAGGTAAGAAAACACGGAGGCAAGGCTCTGCCTTCAGCTACAGCAGTGGGAGCGATGATGCTGCTCGGAGGAAAGGGCAGCACATGGCAATCCTCAGCCACCCAGACCACAGCTGACTGGCAGGGCACGTTCATGAACGAAAATCTGGGACAGCCTGGAGAGAGAAGAAGGGATGCTGACAGCAGAGAGATGCTGGAAGGCTTGGAAGAGTGAAAAGGAACAGGAATGTCCTCTCTCCCCCTCGCTCGCCCCGGTTTTCTTCTAGGAGAGCATTTAATGTGCACACACGGGCTGTGTCTGCCCAGCCGCAGGGGTGCGTGAGCGCTGCCTGAACCTCGCAGACGTACAAACACTCGCGTGCAACCCCCTGCAAAAACGGGGAGCGGGCGCGGCGTGCACTATGAACTCCGTCACACGCCCTGTATTTTAGTTGTATTCCTGCTCTTTGCCTCCCTTCTCTAGGCTAGCAGAGAGGGGTGTGGGGTACGGGTGTTCTTTGTGGGGTCAGGCCTGTAATTCTGGTTATCTCCCCCTCTGCCAGGCCTGCAGGGACCAGCATAGCTGCCGCTCCATCGAGGCCCGCTCCTCTTCCTGCGGCGCAGGAGATGCTGTAGTAAGGAGCTGTTGTGAACAGCCGCTGCCATCTTAGCCCCTCGCTGTAACAAGCCCCACCAGATAGGTCCTAGTGCAAGACCTGCATGCCTACGTGCCATAGGTTTGTTTGGGTGGTTTGGGTTTTTTTTTTTCCACCAAGACTTCTGCAGTTAAACTGTAATTTTCTATTTCTTGATAGCAATGGAGTGTCCTGTAGATAGGTAGGAAGCCAAAGTCCCAGCCCTGAAGATTTTCTAATCGAGATCTGAAGTTGTTGGCAGAGCCTCTGAGGCTGATACGGAGAGCGTAGCAGCTGCCCAGCTTCTCCGTTCTCAACACACACAGCTTCAAATGGATAGAGAGCAAGGAGGTATGGATCATGCATGCCACGGAATGGAAATGTTACCATTTTTTAAAATGTGGGTTCATTCTTATGCTATAGTGACGGTGGTTTCACTTTGTGGACTAAACATAGGCTTTCTTAATTATCCAATTCATTTAATTTGTAGAGTGGAGGATTTTATGAAGTCGGATATTGCGGCTGTGTTGGTGAGGCAGTAATAATTCAGAGCCACAGTTATGAAGTGCCATTTAGTAGTGGTGAGTTTATACTTTTGGTTATTGCGTGCATTTATTTTTTTATGGTTTTGTAATTATTTATATTGGTAACAGTAAGTTTATGAACACAACTTCATTGTTGTGTTCATACTAAAGAACAATAGTTTGCAGAACAATTATAGGAGATATTTTTCTCTATAAGCTACCTTATCATTCAAACATAAACATGGAGGCTGGCTGCAATAGGAAAACAGTGAACTATGCTTATTAACTTAGCTCAAGAGATTGTATTTTACTGAGCGGAGATAGACAGTGCATTCCAACTGTTCACCTGGCCTTTCGTGCACTTTAACAGTGAAGCTACCAGGTAGCTTATATTGGAGGAAAGATGAATTAGCAGGGGAGCCCAAAGGATCAATTTTATATTGGGCAAGTGGTGACAGAGCTACTGGAACCTTTCCTTTTTGCTTCGCCTCAGTTCACTCCTGTTGTGCTCATTGCTCGGGTACCTGGTCTATCACTACCTGAGCATATAGGGACTTGATTTTTAGATCTGTCTTCTCATTCTTTCAAATGAGAATTCTCTTCTTTAGAATGTCTTCTCATTCCAGAGAACCCAGTCAATGTCTCTTATCCCGTCTCATGAATCTATTTGGTCTTTTTTTAATAAATAGTCCAGCTTTGGTATTTCTTACAGATTCACAGAAAGGATGAGGCTGGAAGGGACCTCTGGAGGTCATTTTGTCCAACCTCGCTGCTCAGGCAGGGTTACCTAGAGTAGGTTGCCCAGGATATGTCCAGACAGTTTGTGAATATCTCCAGGGATGGAGACTCCACAACCTCTCTGGGCATCCTGTGCCAGTGCTCTGTCATACTTTTCAAGTAGAAACATGCAATCCTAAATCTCACTGCAGGTCCAGCAAAAAAAATAATTTTTGTTTTTTCAAATCTTTGCACCCTGCTAGCTTATCCCCATGCCAGTTTCCAAGGACTTCCTAGTAGCTACTGGAACAATACAGACTCTACAGAGAAATGCCAGGATAAGCAACTAGAGGCAAGAGATTAAAATCTCCTAAAAGGTGTAGAAGCACAAGTCCTGGTGAAAACTGCTCTGATTCAAAACACTATTCATTAACTGCCACGGAGAGATACTACACTGGATCCCAAAAGCAGAACATCTTTACCCAAGCAGCACACTAATGGACCTGAACAGCCCTGCTCCATGGCTCTGCTGCTCCAACGAGAGTGAACTCGTTTCCAGACAGCTCAGGTTTCCCTGTGCCATGTCCTGCTGCAGGCATTTCTTTGGTGTCCTTAAAAATATTTTCCTTCATTAGTAATGACTCTTCTAGAATGCTAAGAGATTGCAGTAACACTTAAATCAGCATCAAACTTCAGTGCTCCCCGCCCCATTGTATTCTAATGAGCTAGAATTAGGGTTCTCGGAGAATATTTTGGACATTAACATAACGGTGGGGAAATGATGAGCGAAAAAGAAAGGGGAACTCTTTATGTGATCGGTTTAACTTGACTAGCAAAAAATGACTCACTGAACACATCTTGAAAATGTTCTCCTTGAGTGGAGGATCCCAGCAGTGGAAAAAAGGCACTTGTGGAAACAGCGGAGGGAAGTTTACACAGATGGTATGAGAGAACTGGCATTGTGCTTGGAGATGTGGTGGGGCAGAGAAAAAGCTGCCCTAAATAGAAGGGACAAGATGCTGGGTTTAATTTAGAAAAGCTATTGGCATTTTTGTTACTGGAATGAAGGGAGCCACGAGTCTGCAAATGAAACAACCCAAACCCTTCACCACAATTATGGAGTGCAGCAAAAGTGCAATGGGTTGGCATTTCCAGGCTTTGAGTTTTTGGGTTTTTTTTTTAAATTTGCTTTGCCAGATTCTGGAGTGCTTTGTCACCTATTTAGTTGCTTAAAGATAGCTTTTAAAGTACAGAATATCAGCCTGAACTGAGTATTGAAGCTGTAAAGATTTTCAAAAAATTCCAGCCATTCCTTTGGTTTAGCAACTGTAAAGCTCTTGCAACTGTTATCATTTGTAGTGGTCACAAGGAAGTGACATTGTCCAATGAAAAAAAACCCTAAACACAAAAGCAAAAAACACAAAACATAAGCTTTTTTTCCTACTCTGTATGAATTGACCAAGTTCAGTTGCTTGTTAGATGCTTTTGTTAGGTGTCTGGGATTTTTTTACAGCACAGGAGAAAGTGGTCGCTAATATACCATCCTTCTCCTTGCTTATGAAAATGCGCTCTCATAAAACTACTTGAAGAACAGAGAAATATGGCTAGTAACTCCTTGATAAAGCTGGATTAAGATTTTGCTTTATTTGTGTTAGCAATAATCATTGTGGTTTAGTGGCATTTGAAACAGCTGGAACCTTCTGTTTCAGCTGATGTTTTGATATGTCATTTTTTTCCTTGGACTTTGGTCCCGATTTTCTGGTCTATGTGAAACAGGCAAACCATTTATGTATCTCAGAGGAGTGCTTTTAATTTAGGAATTTAGAGAATTATCAAAGGTGGTTATTTTAATCTCTGCCACTCATTCAGATGCCTTAGTCACTAAGGGCTAGGTTAGAAAATAGATTTAGGAATCTAAATTGGTACAGGAGTCAAATTCAAGTACTATTTCTTTAAACTAAAACTAAATCCTGAAAACCCTTGCTCATCTAATGTCTAGCTCCAAAGGTACTTAAACATCATACACCTCTTTTTTTTTTTTTTTTTTTCCCCCCCAGCTTTAAAGTATCCACGTTTTGAAGTTCTGCACATGCTTAAAGGCACCTGAGGCTTGATAAAGCTCAGTGGCAAGACACCACGTGTATGACCAAACCTCTGCAAGAGCTGTACGCCAGGAGTTCCCTTGCTGGAGGAATCCCGCTGGGAAAGGAATCCTCCATGCCCCTGTCATCTGAGTTTATTGCCCAGGGCTGAGTGAATGTCTGCCTGTGCAAAACTGATAAACCTGTAGATGGAGCATCTTTAGTTACAGTCAATTGGGGCTGCCTAGACCACCGCTGAAAAGTGTTGGGAGGGATGCACGGACCACAGTGGTTGATTAGTTTAACTCTACTGGGTGTGTTAGAAATCTAAGTAGTAGATTAGCTGTCAAGTTTTTTGTACAATGGGATAAGTTCCCAAACTTTTCACGCTGCTGCTTATCTCCTCAGAGCACCTGCCCCACTGGGCAGGGCTTCCAGGGTAATTTGAGTGTGAAAGGAAAACAGCATAAGCTGTGGCATTGCAAGAACTAGCAACTATTCATGAGTCAGTCACAGTACTTAGCTAATCCTCATTCTTTGCTTCCAGGTTGCAGAACCTGGAAAACTTGCAGATTTTATAACTGAGGGTCAAATTGTTGAGGTTAAAACCTCCGGAGGTCACAGAGCAAAATTATTTTTTTATAGGGGCAATCTGAATATCCAGAGGAGCTGAGAATCTCTGAAAAGGGAATAAGAGAAAAACATTTATGTCCTTATCTGGTGCTGTGTAACAAAACATTGGTCATAGTCTGTGATTTCAAAGTTAAATTCCTTGGGAAAATGGGCTCGAGACATGTAAGTACTAGTAGGAGATGCTATGCACGTTATATCGTCATAAACTTGGAGTTAGGGACAGCTATTCACACTCACTGTGGGTGTCTACATGTAGCTACTCACTAGCATTATTCTGAGGATGGATGAACTGCTGTGCAGCTGTCTTTGGAGACTACCACTTCATTCCTTATATGACCTACTTCCAGCCTGGTAGAACTTTGCTTTTGTTTGAATTAGGCAAAAAATATATCTGAACGTGAATGCAATTCTGTCTCTTCACAGCAACAGCTCTCTGCGTTGCTACCACAGCTGGTAAGCGGCATACTGAACAGCGTGCAGATTTCTAACCCTGGGACCTTGCGTAGGGGAGCGGATCTTATGATACCTGCTTTTATGCCATGTCAGAGCATGGGATGAGTTTCACCGACTGGAGCAAGTGGTAACTGTGAGATCCTTTAATATCTGCCATATTTTGCTTTCATTTTGTTCTGCTTGTTTGTACTGTGCTCTTTATGCTCTTCCCCATGCTTTTGTGGATAAGGTCAGACTCAGCTGTACTGTCGGGGAAAAAAGAGACAGAAATCTCATCTCTGCTGCATGTGGAGGATGTGGGACTCTGTGAATCTTACTCCTACCAGAGAAGCAGGTTGGATTTCAGGAATATGAAGAGAGGTTTCCATTGAGAAACTTGGGTTGAAACATGGCTATGGGGTGAGACTACCTCTGTTCCACCAAAAAAAAAAAAAAAAAAAGTCGTAGAAGAACTAGAAATAAATTAAGATTTATTTGCTTTGTGTGTTGTCTGATTATTACATAGGATTTGCACGAAATATGGATGGCACATTTTCAACCTGTACTTGTAATACATGCCACTGCTACGTAGTGCCTCTGTTACTTTCTGAGAGATCCTAGGGTGAAATGGTGAACATCTCTAAGGCCTTTATGGTAGTCAGCTGTGAGACCTCCTACTAAATGTACTCAGGAATACCTGGATGATTAGAGAGTAGGTGTAAATGCTGATGTCCCAGGAACCACCCTGCCCCTGTCTTCTGTGCGAAATTGCTGGAGGGTGCTTTACAGGAGCTTTGCTGAGACTGGATCTCGAGTGAGGGCTAGCCGAGAGGCTGGACTTGACCAGGAGGAGGTGATGCCGGCATGAAAGGGAAGCAATCAAATGAAGTACAGATAATATCTACCACCACTGATGTCTGTGTAAATAGTTAATAGATAAGGTTTCGGGAGCTAAGTTCTCTAAGACCCATAAAATGCCGCCTTTTTGTGCACTGCAAATGGTTTCCTTTGTTCAGTTCTTCACAATCAGCTCTTGACAGCATCAGTCCTCTACGGGGTGTGTGCCTCAGCTCCTTGTTATGCAGGTTTGCATGTCAGGGTTGCCTGAGAGGCTCAGCTCTGTCTCTTGTAGCCCATAACCCTCAACATCTGGGTTTGGTTCTTAGAGGTGTCACTTTTGTTTCAGATGCAAAGTTTGTAACTATTACCCAAGACTTTGTCACCTTGAGGTTTGGCTGCAGTGGTGCGCTGTAGGCCAGGGCAGAACTGAACCTTCTGTAGAATGCATTGGCCAGTGGAGATGGAATAATAGCTACCCGACTGTCTTCAGATTTTGGGAGTCTTAGGTCCAAGGGTAATTTATGCCTCTCCAGCCCCAAATGTAGATAATCAACATGTGTTGTATTTGCTGTGTGAATGCAGAACTGTTAAAGAACAGCAGGCTGCAATAAAACTCTAGGAAAAACCATATCCTGCTGTCATTTCATAATGGACATGAGGTTTGACCGTACTACAGTGTGGGATGTGTGGCAACTTTTGTACAGGACTGCCTTGGAGGGCCTTTTTGGCTAAGACATTGAACATACTCCGAAAGTGAAGCTAATGAAAAAATGCTCTAACCAAAGCCCAGCGAGATCCAGATTTTTCCTTCTCAGGGAATGTCTTATGGTTGAGTTTTATTTCCACTCCTGATGAAAGCAATAAAACAATCCAGAAAGCTATTACAAAGCATGAGTATGAATAAAATAATTGTTGGTCAATCAAGTGATTTGTCTGAATAAAAGCAAAATATTTCGTTTAGATCTCAACTTGAAATAGGATGGAAGAATAGGAAAAAAAATTTGCAATGCACAATTGGATATGTTATTTTGAAAATATAGTAACATTTGATTTTCAGCAAGCTGATTCTTTTGCTTTTCTCTTCAAAAGGAACATTAGTCAGATCATCACTCTTACACAGATGTTTTGTTTTCATGAATTGGCAGTTTCTGAGAGTCTAAACGTAATCGGCTTGTATGTAAAACACCTAACGATATGTTAAAATGGTGATCTAATCACAACGAGTTTAAAGTGTTGTTAAGAACTTACAATATCCAGAAATATCTGAAACAGATAAGGGTTTGGGTTTTTTGCCTTGGTCAGCCAGAGTATTTGTATGGACAAAATTATAATAAGGAAAGAATCAGACAAATTGCACTGATTTTTCTCTTGGTCGAGAACTTCTCTTTATCAGATGACATTTTTTAACTGAAATGGAACAAGCCAGAATACTGTGTTACTTTCAACAGTCTGTTGTAGCTTACTCTCAGTTTCACACGCTAATTCTAAGGAAACCTCTAAAATATTTTCTGGCCGACTGAAATGGTATCCTAGAAGAGCACGCATTTGTTCATGAGGTAAATACTGTTCTCTGGTCAACTCCAGCTGCAGCTGTTTGCATTTTTAGCCATTGATTTGCATCGTAATCTCTGTGTAGCACTGCTCCCTCCTGCTTGACAGTAAGAGAGAAATCGGTCCCTGTAGCTGTCCATTGGTATTAATGGAGACCCAGTGACGCCTACGGTAAACTGGTTTTCTTATGGCGGCAATTAAGCTCAACAGTAGCTTTTTGGAATCAATGGGAATTAAATGCAGATAACAAGCATTAATTGAACATCTATTGGAAATAATTTAAATTATGTGTAGTTGTGACTTAGTTAATGGCAATTAACGACTACCGTTTGGGTATAAGCAGAACTGCTGGAATGTAACGGAAGTCAATACAAGCAGTTACAAATGGCTGAGATAAGGAACTACTTATTGATATTAGTGATCTTCAATATTTTCCATCGGAACCGTAATCTACTACAGACCATACTGCTGTGGACTTCATCTAGAGCACAAGGATAAGACATTGTTAATAATATTATAGATGTAACGTGTCACTTATCTGGCACCTTGCTACACTGGCTATTGAAATAATGAATGCAGTAGATCATTCTTAATTATAGTCTTGTATTTACAGACAAACTGAAACTGAGGCTGTTATTGATTAAAAGAGGTGCCATACTGCAGACTTTTCTAGCCCTGTAACCATATTGTTCTTGAATTTCATATAGTGTAACTATATTGTTCTTGAATTTCATATAGTGTAGCTTAGGTTTTTACATCTGATTTGAATTACTTGAACGTCTTAAAGATCTGTGTTCCAACCAGATGTAAGAAATGGCTTTGGTTTGGAAAGTTTCAAGGAAGGACCACCAAATAATGAGGAAAAAACCAACCCTCTCTTATTTTCTCCCCTACACCTTCAGTGGAAAATAAAAAAAAAAAAGAAAAGTATCCCAATTAATTAATATGACTTGGGATCCTGTCAGGAAAATGATATCTACCTGCAAAGTATCTTTATCATTTTTCCAGCCCGAGGTTATATACTGGCCTTGATAAACCTCTGTAATTGAAAGAATTAAACATTTCTGTATACAGTATTACTGTTTACTGTGCTTTATGCATGTTCTGTCACAAAGCCAACGCTTTAACTATGCAGATCTGCTAGCTAAGCACCGCTGGCTATACTAACTGCAATAATTGTCTATACTGATAGAATACATACATTCTAGTTAACCATACTAAAACCACAACTTTTTTTTTTTTCTCTTGTCATTAAACTTTTGGAGTTTTTATTTAACTTAGTTATTTTTAAAAAATTATAAATTTAATTCAAGTATTCAATTTAATATGAAGGCATTACCTCTTTTAAGAAGAAGATTAGGTCCTGTGCTACTTTTGTGCCACATTTTGTTGTCTTTACTTGATGGAAGTACTTTATCTCTTAAAATCGGCTTTGTGTTGCAAAGTTATGTGATAAAGATTAAAGACATTCTGGTTTTTGAAACATTCTGTGACATGTAGAGAAAACCCTCTATTCCTGTGAAATTCTCATCGGTGAACTGGGGATGACTGCTAGAAATTCACCACAAAAAGAGCATGAAAAAAGCAAAGTGAGTTTATCTACAAAGAATACATGAATGTTGGAAATTTCTTTGGAAATACTTCTAAAGCTCTGTGGAACATGCTGCTGAAAAACTGAAAGAATGAACTAGTTTGTTATGCCATATACAATGTTTAATACTGGTATGTATTTCAAGCTAGTGGTAAAAACAAAGGAACTATAATAAACAGGTTACTGTTAGCTCACAGAGATACCATCTGCACTTAGCTGTGAGAAGTCCAAGGAGTACAGAGACCACGTTTCAAGTACTAAAAAAGACTGGAAAATATAATTGGCATTATTCCTTTTAATTATAGCTGGTGATTTGTTCCGGGATTTATAATCCTGACCTTGATATGCTATAAACAGAACCTTCATTTAAAAGGGATTAAGGTTGGTCATGTGCGATAACCCACCTTAGCATAAACTCTGTCTGTAAGAAGATGGCAAGTTATGGAACGCCTCCTGCCCATTCCCTTTCCCTGCCAATGGCCACTACGCTGCTCCGGAGAACTCCTCCTGCCGCCAAGTGATGACTGCACCTCCTACAGCTGAGCCTTCTCAGGGTATGAAACGCTGCCTTATTAAGACCATCAACGTTAGCATTATTTGGGATCGACAGATGTGACACGCACAAGTTCAGTAAGCAATGCTTTATGCATTACAGAGGGTTTTTTTCGGCAAAGCATCTGTAGAGGACACCCCCCCACCACCGTGATGTGACTCGAGCGTTCTGAATCCCGTGGTCTCAGGAAGGCAAAAGCTTGCTACCACAGGTTGGCTTCTGAGCCTGGACAAGGGCAGACCCCGCGAGGCTCTGCTGCACCCTCCGAGCTGGTCTGGTGGAGGCTGGTCCCAGCCCAGAAGACCTGTTGAGTGCCCAAACTTCACACTGAGTGTGGCCTCTCCGGCTCCCAAACTGGTGCTCAGATCAAGTCGGCTCAGAACAAAAAAGCTGGGGCTGCCTGTACATCTGTCTAGTCCTCTGATGTCTGAAGTAGAAACTGTAAGGGCGCCAGCATCTCCAGTCCCAGCAGAAACAAAAATGCTCAGAATTAAACGTGTTTCCTATGCGCAGCTCTCAAATGAACTGAACTGCCTGAGTCCCGGTCCTGATTGTGGCTCCTGTCCAGCTGGAAATTTGGGGGAAGATGGCCATTTCTTCTGCAAATTCCTTTCCACATACCGCACATGCACACGCACACGCACGGGGTTGTGAAGTGGTTACATATTTACAGAGGGTTTTGTTATAAGTTGGGTTAAGCCTTGTTGAAAATGGTAGGTTTAACTACCGCCCTCCTCTTCTGAGGAGACAGTTCAGCACATGTTTCTGCCCAAAACAAAGGCAAATGTAAGGTTGCCCAGGAATTTAAAAGATCTGGGTGGGGAACTTTGTTGAGTTTGTTTTGGGCAGGGATGCATGTGGAAAAGAGACAGAGCAGACTGAGCAGCAGAGACGGAGCTCAGAAGCAGACTGGGAGGAGAGGTGGGCAGTCTGCAGAAGCCCTGGTGCACAGCTTTGGGAGGAGCCTGGAGAGAGGGATTTCAGTCCCGAGGTTCGCTGGAAAGACCTTGGAAACACGAATAGGGAATCCTTCTCCCATTATGTGAGTCAGGATGTATGGTTTAGCTGTGGTTCAAAAGTGGGCAACCAAATATTCAGTCCCATTCAAAGCTGTACACAATTGTAGTCATCCCAAGTAACAAAAAATTGTGCATAAAACACACAAGAGAGGAAGAAGAAGGAAGAAATCTTCTTACCTATATTCTTGACATGCATGACCAAAATACCTTGGCACTACCTTTAACGCTTAGAGAATTTTTAAAGAGTGGTTATTTTATTAGGCCAAAGCAGCGTCAACTTAAGGAAGTCCTTACAGGTCTATTTTTATATTAGTTTGAAAGTCACAGTCTGAACAAAATTATTTGAAAATTCCCACATAATTCAGTCTCTACTTGTAGATTATGAACAGTGAATTTGGTAAATTCTGTCTACAGCCGAAACAACAAGTCTGAGACCTTCTTCAGTTAATAAACATAACTAATATTTGAACAATCTGATAACAAACACTGAAGCAGGCCCTGGACTGCTTATTTAAGCCACAGTTAGTAATGAGAACCTTGGAAGATTTACCTGTGGTAGGACTGCAGATGTGGTTATTCAGAGATTTTGGTAGGATTTTTAAACTCGTATAACTGTACTTTGTTTCTATATATTTCAGCCGGGGCCAGAGTCCTTATCATTGC
The DNA here is from genome assembly GCA_013400535.1 of Scopus umbretta. NCBI lineage: Eukaryota > Metazoa > Chordata > Aves > Pelecaniformes > Scopidae > Scopus > Scopus umbretta. The sequence continues at coordinate 34,362 of VZTL01059959.1, forward strand.
AGAAACAGGGATTTGTAGCACTTTATTCCCTTTCGCATTCACGTAGAAGGCCATGGAGCCCTCGCGCCTAGTCTTGCTGATATAAAGACAATCATCAGCTTTGAAGTGAACTTCCTAGGAACCAAGTCCTCCTCCAGCTGGAGGCAATGGAAATGCTATTGCTGACTTCAGTGGTAGTAAATTTCAGTTCTAACATTTTTTATGACACCTCTTTTTGGAACAGATATGTTTACTTGAGCATTCGTTTCTAATAACTTGCATTTTTTTGTTTGTATTATTGTTAAATGAGACGTAATGTATTTCCCATTTTTTAACAAAAAAACTCATGGAAAGGAAGGACTGCCTATGTTGAGCAAATCTTTCAAATATTGAACTTGTTTATCTCCTTTGTCTTCCTTTTTATTATCCATCCATTTAAAAGGAAGGTGTTTATGACATGAGGTTTGGCAAATAGTTCATGACATGTAAATTCTATTTTATTTTTTTGTGATGCAGAGAGAGGGGGAGAGAGAAATCCCATCACTTCAGCAATTTTTTTTTTTTTTTTTCCCCACACTAAGTTACAGCTCAGCTTGACTTGAAATGACAGAAATACCAACCCCAAGAATCTAGATTATGCAGTGGAAATGCCAAGTGACTCCTCAGAACAGCACTGTTAGTGGCACCACTCTCTACTGTTATTGAAATGAATTCAAAGGGGCTGGGTTTTTGCTCTTAAATCATGCATTATGTTATCACTTTTCTAGTCTCACATCATTTATTTAAGAGCAATTGTTTCCTTGATTCACAGCCATCCACACATATGCGATACGAAACATTACGTGCTATGTTTTATCTCTCCCCGGGTGTAAGTCTACAATGTGTTGATGTTGATGCGAGATGAAGATGCTCAGCAGTTCACAAAACAAGGTCTCTAAGCAAAAGGCGAAAGTAATGTTTCGACAAGTGTGAGTAACAAATGGACGTGGTGAAGGTGGTGATTAAAGACTGTTATACATACACTTCGGGGTTCTGATGTTGCAGTCCTAGGCTGCTTCTGTGTTATTTTTGTGACTCATTTCTTCACAGAGTACCCCTGATAGTCCTGTCATTTACTGCTAATGTTTCCATGCTGATTCTTTACATACAATTTTTGTTTAATGGTTCTTCACCAAGGGAAGAATCCTGCTTTTAGCACAACAGGATAAAGCACTGACATCCACAGCACCCAGTGTTTGACCTGACTCCCTCCTCCATCAAATTTCGCATCGCGGAGGGCACCGGGAATGGAGCTCACCTCGTCTAATGTGGAGGTAGATAGACATTTAGCTACACGTCAGCTGGTCGCTCACGTTCCCCTCATGGCTGACGGGAAGAAACAGACACCTGTAGGCTGTGATTCATCTCACCTATCTTAGACATTCAGGAGAATCTGAACGGAGGCCCAACAGTGCCTCACGCCACCGTGACTAGTTCAGATACCGTTGCTTACACAGTGCGTATCTACCTTTGCTTAGCTGAACCCCATGCCTCAATACTTTTCTTACTACGACCTTTTAGTCCAAGACAGCTCCGCCTCAAGCCATTTTGGGGATTTACACAAACTTTTCAAGCCTTTTCCCCATTTGTCTTGTGGGCCCTTTGACAAACGGGCGCATTACAGGATTTTAAAAAATAACTGAAGTCACCTGATGACAAAGCAACATTCACCACACACTAAAAACTGTCCCTTTGGCTTTCACTTATATTAATATTTTGGTATCAGCAGGAAGCGGTGTTCCACAGTCAGGATCCGGCGAGGTGTTTACAATCTTCTGCATGGACTCATTCATGATAAAAAAGAAAAGGATTGTTTTGCAGATAAAAAGTTGTCATGCTAAAAACCAAAACCAAGGAAGTTCTTTTGTTACAGTTTAAGAGGTTAAGTGACATATTTGGTACTCCTACCTTAAATACTCTGGGCTTCCATTAAAAATTAAAATGCAAAAGTAGTTTCTTCAATACTGTCTGACTAAGAAGCCACAGAGCCTCTTATATTGAATCCTGTTCTTTGAATTGCTCTTTTTAAAAAACTTGTTTATCTATAATTTCAGTCAGTGCTTTTAGAGCAAATTGGCTCATGGTTCTGAAAACTGACAGAGCAAGATGGCACTCAGTAGGGCTGGCGTAAATCTTGTCTCAATTTAGCAACACTCCGCTTAATTTTGCTAACTGGGATGGCCAAAATCTCCGTGAGGATCCAAATCCAAATTTTTCAAATTCAGACTTTTATCACCAATTAAATAAACGTCTCATTATGACTACAGAAAATCTAGCTTTGAATCTGAATTTTGTAGTCCGGGTTTCCCTCTACTTCCTGCCTGAGACCATCATTACAGCAACTGCTCGCACAAGTTCCTGTCTAACTGAAATGCTAGTGGCATGCATATGTGCCAAACGAAGGAATGTAATAAAAAATTTATGAGTTAGTTGCACTTTGAAGCAATAAAGCGTTAAAGAGTTAAAAAGAGCTCTTTTTTCCCCCAGGTCCTTCAGGCCAGGAACTGTTTGCAACGCACAGAGCACATTTGGGATCTGACTGCTGTTATTATGCCCGTTTGCAGTGTACTGTATACACATCTTTTTTGATTTCCATGGATATGACAGAGATCTATGCAGTGAAGCATGATGCGGTGATACGAAACTCTCTCAGCGATTTTCAAAATATGCAACCCATAAATCATTCACCTTAACCTTGGCCCACATTTGCATGGAACCAGGGGCTGATTGTCTCAAAAGCTAATTTACCAAAAGTCCAACCAATCTCAGCGGTGTGTGAAGCACATAACGAAGTTACAAAGGTAGGTTTCAGATGGCTTCAGGGTTTGTAATGGATGCTTCGCACAGCTGTAATGATGAGTGGGTGAGGAGAGTTGAGAATGAACAAAGTGTGGGTGGTGGAAATATTCATCGGGCTTGTCATGGCCAGGGGAGGAAGCACAGGGGCCTCCCAGGCTCTGTGATGGGAAAGACGTCAAGGCTCCCTGGACATGGGTCCTATTTGTTTATTTATTTCAGCTCTGACACATTCTCATTAGGAAAGCAAAAAATGTGAAATCGATACCATTCCTTTTGAAAGCAGGGAGCTGATTGTGGCTGAGCAACAGAGCTGTCTTATAATCTGCTTCCAAATGTGTGGGTGCCTCTTGGGTTTCCTCAGCTATTTTATGGCCCATTTTCAAAGATTTCTGTAAAATCAGGCCAACAATGTCTGCATCCCCTACCACATCAGTGAAAAATTGGACTGTGTTTCAGAGTCATGTAAATTCCTTCTGTAAGAAATATTTACATTTTACAAAGTGTAAATTTAGCAGACCACAGGGCGAATTTGTCCCTGGTTCATCTCCCTCGTTACATTACAGTTACTACGGGGATGGGTTGACTAATAGTTTACCATCAGTGAACAGAAAAATGAGCAGCATGTATAACTGAACATTACAAAGGTTTCTTCCAGGGTTGCCATGACGTGTTCAGATAGTTGATAAGATAACTCATTCTTACTGTTCGCATATTTTCATGAGAACTTACCTGTAAGTAAACAAAACCCAAAGCCTAGTTTATGTTTCTTTATTGTATTGTTATATGGCACAGTAAGTGCAATAAAGCAATCTGTTGACTTCTCCTTGACTTTTCTTGTTTGTTGTTCCTAGACAGGTTTTCTTGCACACGTAAAATACATAAAACAACTTTCACGTCTAAGGCCCCAGTAGATTAAACAGAGTCCATTTCTTTATTGGCAACATATTCTTACAGTTAGAACTTGATTGGGCTGGGAAATTTTAGAAATACCTTGACTAACACGCTGTTAAAATATGACATGTAATGTTTAAATAACGATAGATATCCATGGTCCAGGTTGAATGGTTGTTCGTGGTTCACCGTTGCAACCACAGCTGATACAGCAATTAAAAAGGCGCTGTTCTCCAAAGCTACTGATACTGCCTAACAACTAAGTTGCTCAAAATGGTGGGGTAAAACGATGGCTTCACTGAAGTCTGCGGCAAACTTCATCAATTTTGCAGGAGTGGAACATTTCTTTTTGTACAGAACAATGTACTCATTCAATCTGATAAGCAGGTTTTTCAAAGTGTTTTTTTTAGCCAAGTAAAAGTGTCTTAAAGGACAAAAAATGTCTTTAAATCAGGGCAAGAATTAGTGACATTGATAACTGTCATGTTTGAGGTTTTAAGGAAAGCAATGAAAATTCAAAGCCTGCCAGTATTTCATTCTTTTATGCTAAAAGACTCATGCAGCAAGAATCTGTAAGTGACACTCAACCAAGAAAGAGCTTTCTGAACAGCTGATGTGTAACTTGAAAAGAGGCAACGTAACAAATGTAATGCAGGGGGAAGTGCTTTCATTCCAGTTCAGGAACATCTGGTTTATTGCAACAATAACTACTGTAATTATATCACTGCTGGAAAAGCTGCTCTAGGTTAGGTTAAGTTTGTGGGTTTCTATAATAAACACTGCTTTGGAGGAGTGGGGGTTTCAGTATTTCAGCCATGTCAGATCACGCTGAACTGAACTGTGATTTGAGGCAAAAATAACAAAATATGGAAAACATAAAAGCATTGTTTCTAACCATATATTTCTTGAGATACACTCTTGGTTTATTCCTCATTATGGCGAGTGGAGGGTATGCCAAAGAAGCAAATTGTTGGATGACTGACCATATTTCACTGATAAAAATAAAGAAGTAATTTTTTTGTCAGTTGGAAATAGGCTTATTAATACTTACAGTAATAGCTATTGCTGTAATAAATAAATAAGCATCCCACAAAGGACAGTAAATATCATTGTTCTCACTTTACGTACAGGGAAAACTCAGAAATCTGTCTTAGGTCAGATATCAGCTTAATGGTGGAGGGTCCCCTAGGAAGAATATAGTGGATTTTTCCAGATGAGTGCCTGTGTGATAGGGCTTGCTACCCAGCCACTGTACTATTTCACTGGTCATTAAAAATGAAGTGTTTCAACTACAGTACAATGCTTTTCTATCTAATGGAAAGTCTGAGTCTACACCGGTCTTTTACTTCAGCAGACCAACTGAATTCTCTCAGTTGCCAAGTGTATTTCCTGAATATTATACAGCACCAAGAAACAATTGTCTATTTTGCTGGCAACAGAGTCTATTTGCTGACTACAGCATCGGTAGTGTTCACTGCAGCATTGTGGCTGCACTTGGATCTGCAACGGGCGAGGCATTGCACGTGAACCTTTTCCCATAAACTGCAAAATAGAAATAAACCAATTCGTATCCTACTGTTAGGGCATGCTTAGTCTAGATTCTACAATAAATATGCTATAAGTCTATACAATTGTAATGTATTAACAATGTATAAAAAAGAATGGGGAAACATCTTCCTGATAGGGGGAAATAGGAATGTCGTTCCACACATATGAATTACCATTAAAACGCTTTGCTACTATAGAAAGGTGTGCAATAGGTCCAAAGCTGCCTCAGACCTTTGAGAATTTAAGAATGATGGCAAGAGATATTTCGTGATTGCAGTTTGCTTCTCTACCTCCATCTCACGATTTGCCGTTGTTTGCCGCGGTGTTCAGATTCACACATTTGTACCCAACAGATCAAATAGAATTTCCAAGTTATGTGTATGCACCATTTTAACAACTGACCCAGTATTCCTGCATGCTTACACTGGCAAAATATTACCTGAGCAAGAGTCACGGTATATTACACATGCAAATGTGGGTTTTTGTGTGTGCAGAAGACTTCTGCTTTGTAAATGCAGGTTTAAGACTATATTTAGTTTTATCTCCTGCAGCTAAAATAATCTCTACCAGCTCAGTGCTTGGAATTAAAATGATTCCTTTGCTTCAGTACAGATAGAATCAAATAATGCCAGAATATCACACTCTCTTTTTCTGGGAAAGTTCTACCAGGAAAGTTCAAATTAATGGAGTGTAAATTGCATCACTTAAGTGGCAACTAAACCCTGTTGAAGGCAGACCAGTGAAAACATGCTGTAATTTTCAAAGTAACATAGTAGAGAAAATATCGAAGTTGTTTTACAGTTCCAACAAAAAGTAGATTTATTGTTATTTAGGACTAGCTCTACCTGAATTCTCCCAGACATTATATAGTTTAGTGTTAACGGTCATTAGACTCATCAGTCATACATATCATTTTTCTTCCATAACATCCTTTCTTTGTATCTTTTAAAAATATATATATATATGTACACACCACTCCTATATATGCATATGCATACGTACATAGATGTCTTTTGGGGGAGGTGAATAAAGAGTGACCCAACTTTCCCTGTTTTCATAGAAATTTTTTTTCAAATAAAATCACACGAACCATAAACAGAAAAATATCTCTGACTTGAAAGTTTCATATTTCTCACCTGTCTGTTATCTCATCACGACTTCTAGAATTCTGGCAAGTGGGATGCTGAAATTTTTATAAATACATACATATATACATGATCTTATCATGGATACTTTTATTTTATATATGCTTCTAGTTTTATCTCATAATTTTGGTACAGTCATTGCCACGAATGGCTTAATTCTCTGTGATTTTCTTGCAAAAATGTTAAATCTCAGAATTACAAATGGAAGAACAGATCATCAACTCATCTGTATCGAGTCATCATCACTCACCTGTATCAAGAGGACTACAGAGCAATTTACATGAGCTGAAGTATGGAGGAGTTTGTTTTCAAGATATGATGAAACAAATGAGGCGCAAGCTTGAAGCTTGCTCTGTGCTCATGCTAAATGCCAACTCCAACTCTGACCTGGTCCCTCAGTCAGGAAAAGTGAATCTTTGCAAGCTGCTGGCAACAGCACTGGGCATGCCTTAACCATGCTAGCTTTAAAATACCACCTAGAACTGGGATGAACTCTTCACCTTTCTTTTTTTTGGATGCTAAAAAATCTGCATCTCTGCTCCTGCCTGCCGAGGCACTGAATCGTGGAAGATGTTGAATATTGCCTGGATAATGCTAAGTCCTCAGATGCCTTTCTTGTCAATGGCTCTAGCTACCTTCCAGCACCAGGCACTCATTCAAAAAAAGAAGTTAAGTTATTGAAGACTTTTCTTCAGTTTACCTGATGTCAGGCAGCCTGGCAGTACTTAGGATTCAGTCCTGTAAAATGCTGACCTTTCTCTCCTTTTCTGCATAATGCATACCTTGCATGATTTAATATAGAGACTAAAAGGAAAAGGAATTTATTTTTTTTTTTAAATAACAAAACCAAAAAATAGTGGACTGAAACATGATTTAAAAAAAAACAAAACAACAAGATATAATTTCCAATTCTCTGGCTTTTTCTCTGTTTTTGCAGTGTTTCCTTAGTACATCTAGACAGTAGAAAAATTTGCTTGTGGTGGGCTGACTTCCTCCCCTGGTGCTCGTAAGTCATCACCCATTGGTTCAAGTGCCTTTCATCTCTGCTAAGCTCATATCAGACTTGCGCCAAGGATGGCGCAAGCTCATTTCCAGTGTTGGGTTCCATGCTGCGTTGCAGTGAGAGATATTTACTGGCACTGACTGCTTGTGTTTGCAGCAGAACTAGGCATGGGAAAGGTGGGGCAGCACCTGGAATCGTGTGAGATTCCAGTTTCCTCTGCAGATTGTACTGGAGATGTTCCCCTTGAGCTCTAAGGGCTTATTTGGTTCGGGACTTTGCCCTTTTTGAATGCTAATATCGAATAGAAAGCTCTCTTCTCTGAGAAAAAAAAACAAAAGAAAAAAAAAATCTAAGTGAGGCAACAAGGTCTAGCAGACAGAGCAGAGATCTGGCGTGTTTGCAGTGATATTCTGAAGCTTAATAGTTAACAGGTTTCCACCACACATAAGAGAAATATGAATGAGAACTCCAATACACACACACATAGAGTGAAAAAAGAAAGATAATCCTAGTTCCACTTCTACAAAGATCTGATATCAAGTCTTTGATCCCTCATTTATTTTTCTGAACTGCCTTGTTGCGATTACAGGTGCTGGTTGTACTGTGGAGACTGTATCATTCACAGAAGTAGTGAAGCTATTTTCTGCATGGATACAGAATATCTTCATATTAAGGAAACCTGTGTTTTGTGGGCACATTCAGAGATACGTATTCTGATATTGCGGCTTCGTTTATTGGTGATAGTGCAGAAAATTCTACTAGAAGCCAAAGAGACTTGCAACACAACCATGAGAAAAAATATGTCCTGATAGTAAGAAATTCTGCAGATGTCATTGCATGTGCTTATGAGGAGTGTTTTTTCCTGACTTTGTTGCACAACTTCAAAATGAAACATCTTCATGAAAGAGACTTTGCCAGTGCAATGTGCTTTGCATTCCGCCCCACTTTCATGCAGTACTCTGGTCTTCTCCCTACAGGCTAGAAATCTGAGATAAACTCAAATAATAAAATTCAGCCCATGAAATATGAAACACTCCAAAACTCCAAGTTCAGATCAGGAGACTGACCGTACAGTGTTGAATGCTGCAAAACACCGTGAGAATTTGTAAAGCATTGATACAAAGGCAGGGGCTGTACATGGATTCCAGGTCTATGTAAGGAAAATGGTTTGGAAGGAAAACTCATCTGAAGTTTGGACTATTCAGATTCATGTCTGTTAAAAATGAGGAATATTGGGGACTATTAAACATTTAATTTTTACAGATGATCAGCAGCGGGTTACTGAGAACAGATTCTGTAATCACCATACAGTGGAGGAATTCTCAGTGTTCAATGTCCTTCAACTCTGAATGTCCTGCATGGCAAGATACACACTGGGCATCTAGATTTACTAAGGTAGTCTGCAGCGCAGAATGTTTCGGAACACATCTCAGAGCCTGGTAGAAAGCTGCTTTCACAGGCAGACATTTTAATATTTTTCTGTCATAAATGAAGTTAACAGAAAGACAAAAAAAAATGTTACAAACCCAAATAATCACTTCACAACCCCATTTTCAGACCAGTGAATACGTTCTAGGTGCAAGACCTATCCAAAGTTAAGAAGGGAATCTGTCTCTCATCCATAAGGAGAAATGAAGAATACGTTGCTGATTTCTACTCAGACCATTAGATGAGACCTCCCAGGCCATGGTTACACAGATGCTTCATTCCAGCAGAAATCCACAATGTCTGTCACTCCTCCCTGCTTCCCCACAAACGCCCTCCACATGTCTAGTTGCTTATTCTCCCGTTAATTACCCTGTGGTGAGAGCAGACCACTGCTTTCCCTGAAAATGATGCCGGCAGCAGAGCGATCCGTCTTCATCGCTGGATCGGTGCCCCACCAGGATCCCTGCAGGAGTGTCCGAGAGAGCAGCAGGAATGGACTCCCCGGGGCAGGGCATGCTGGGGCCGCCGCTTTCAGCAGCGTAACACTTAAGTGATTTTAAGCTAGTTTAGCTGTGCTCTCATTCATTAGGTGTGTGTCTCACTGTGTTGAGCCCACTAAATTCTGCTGCCCGAGATCATTTGATATTTAGGGGAATCTTTCCCAGCGTCTTCTGGCATCTTCTGTTTGACAGCAGTACCTAGCATCACTATGATAATGTGCTAAATTAAAGTTACATCTTTCTAGCTGACTATTTTTTCTTTTTTTTTTTTTTTCCTTTTTCCTCCACTCCTGCAATTCAGAAATCTCACTCTTGTAGCCTCCAGAGAAAAACCCACAGGGGAGAGCTCATTTTCCCTTCATCAGAAAACTTCATGTCCTTTCAGTGCTCTCCCATGGTGCATCGGCCTTTACTCTCTGGCCTGAGCTCTTGAAAGGCTGCTGTTCACCCTGGAAGAGCTTTCCCACATGCTGTATTGTCAGGGGACTGCCTGACCGTGGTCAGTGGTTTCTGTGTGCGGACACGTAGGCGGAAAGGGGCAGAGGGTCCACACTCGAGTAGAGCAGAACAACTGCAGGAGGGACGCCTGGACCAGAACTGGGATTTGTGGGCGAGGAGCTGCTGGCCTGCCAGGATATGGGGTCTATGCATGCAAGTATCAATAAAGGCATTAAAAATAGAGAAAGTAACGGCTTCTCAAATTGCAGCCGTTTGTCTGCAGAAAGAGGTTTTGTCTGTCCCAGAGTCATGCATGCAAAGTTTGTCATCTGTCCACATCTGCTGCAGTTGCTTGGCAAAGTACATAGTGACAGGATACCCAAGCTGGGAAATTATTTGTGCAAAAACTTCAGGCTATTTCTCACCTGCACCATATTATTAGCACTGCCTTTATATACGAGCTGCTGTTGTGGTTTCGAGTCCCCCCACCTTGTTTCTCACAAATAAATCTGGGCTGCAGAGATGTTACAGAAAATAAGGAGCAGCCCCAAACCTGAAATTCAGAGACAGCCTTTCCTATAGGTCAGGTAAGTTTGAATCTGTGGTTGGGATCCAGCTCTCATAGGAAGTTGTGAAATTCTGTGTTCCTGCGGCTGACAGTCTGCACCCCCCAGCAGTGACACACAGGGCAAAGCCCCAGTCTCTCTAGAAGCCTCGCATCACCCTGCCTGGAAACCGGGTTTAGTTTTTTTTGGAAAGGCTAGCCAGTTAAACTTGCACCCAGCCATCTGTATGGTACCTGAACTAGACACCATGCAAAGCTACAAGACTCAGATTTCCGTGATCCTTAACTAACTGAAAAATAAAACAGGCTTGCAATTTGGGATCTTTCTGTTTTGTTCTCTGTGTGTGTGCCTGGTGTTTGTGTGTTTATGCTGGCTGTGTCCAAATGATGGCTGGCAATACTTCCTGATTTTGTAATTGAGATGTATAAATGAGATGTATAAGTACAGCAAGACTGAGATAATATCTAGTAATGTAATACTCTTCCATCCCTAGGCATTGACAGGAGTTGGTTCTTAACTACAGTTCAAGTTCAGACCTAAACAAGAACCCCTGGAGAACAGCCACACCTGCAGCGCTAGGTGCTCGGATGGGGCCTGATCTTTCAAGTTGCCCAAGAGCAACCCTTAGTGCTCATCTCCCACCAAGGTCAACAGAGACTGGGAACACGCAGCATCGTTTAGAGGTACAAAGTATCTCAGAAGATCCAGTTCCCTGGTTGATTCAGGTTCAAATCAAGACTATTGATATTGTCTTTAAGTCAATACCTAGACCCTCGGTCACAAGAGGTTAGATAAGATTAAAGAACTAAGTTTTTTTAATCTATTGAATATTAAAAATGGCCACTTCTGGCTTTTCATTCACACCATCTGTTGCTAGCAGGTTGTATCGGCAGTTTCAGGACAGATTAATAATTGTTCCTGATTTTGGCACACCGAGAGGTTAAAAATAAATCTTTAGCCACACAGAAGAGTCCCCAGCTATTGATTTCTCTGAGATATTTTGGCAACTTGAAAAGAAAATACATGGTATGAGCTTTCCTAGAATTATTTCTCCCAGCCACATGTGATATAAATAAAACAAACCTCAAGAATCTGGCTTAGAATATGGAATAACATTATGCTACAGTCATTTCTGCTGTGTTTACCACAGCAAATGTTGAATTACAGGCGTCACCGTACATAATACTTAAATATTTCAATGATACCCAGAGCTCTCAACACTCTTGTTTCTTTCCCATGTTCACAACAATTTGCCAGCAACATTTTAGAACAGAGCAGTCATTTTATAGCAACGTCTTTGTGTCAAGAAATGTGCACACACTGCACAGCTGTATCTAAGATGTAGCATAACACCCTGCGAGAGCATCCTTATCGTGTTCTGGGGTGCCAAAGGATTAAGATAGTCCCGGGATGTATGTCCGGAGGTTTCCCTGACCTAGGGGATCTGTGGTTTAGAGGCAGGTCCTGTGAGGCTGAATCGCTGTCTCAATTCCCAGCAGCCACAACTGTCCGTAGGGGTGTTCCTCCTGGTGAACCTCAGTACAGCCCTGCCCAAGTGACACAAGCCGAGGAAGCAGAAATTTAACGTGTGCTAGGCTAATACAACTCTGTTACGTTTCTGCTTTGAGAATAACCTGTCTAAACAAAAGTCCAGCCCAAGAAGAGAATGAAAATTAAGGGAGAATCAAGAAGGGAGCCTGCAGAAACTGTTAATTATCTGAAATATAAGCGTGAAGATAACTACAAAAATGCTAGATGAAAACAGTGCAAGGATCAAAGATGAGCTCTTCAAATGCAGATACCATGTTTTAATGTACAAATAGCAAACAAGGGACAGACTACCATAAAGAAAAATAGCTATGTAAAATTGAGATGAATGTTAAAAAAAAGATTCATTAAGCATCAGTGACTTTTTCACAGCAGCTTGAAGTGCGCCTAGGAATTAGACCTTTGGATATGATGTTGATTTTTTGAACAAGTTCCTTCTACAGTTATTTATTCCTTTCATAAAGTTCTGTCTTTCTGGCTACTCTAGCCAAACTTTTCAAGAGAGTATCTGGCAAATAAATGCAAAGTGCTGAACGCAACTAAAAATGTGGTCATTATAAGCTGCCCAACTGGAAGTTGAGCTCTTCTGGACAGTGCCTTTCTTATAAACTGCAGTTCCCCATAGGACAGTGGGCAATAATTCCGTATTTGAGAGCATCCACGGGAGGGTGCTGTGGCAGGGCGGAGAGAGTTTAGTCACAGGATGTTGGGACCAATTTAGAGATGGGGGAAACTCTGACCCAGCCCACTCCCTCCAGCCTCTGCTTCCAGCCTTCTCCTGAACCCTGGGTGTTCCTGGTCTTGCTGGAGCCTCCCGCCAGTTCTAGCCTTTCCCCAGTGTGGAAAAGTAACTGGGGGAGCTGGACCATAACAGCAGCTGAAGCCAGCAGAGGAAAGGACTAGGAGTTGCTGGCAGCGCAGTTGGGAGTATTACATTTCCAGTCAGTGTCGACTGGAAATACATTATGTAGAGCTTAATGAAGGGCGAGGGAGGAACAAGGCATGAGGGTGGGTGCGAGCAGGGATTAAGCAGCTAGATGAAAGGTCCTCACTTGATGGAAGGGAGGGAGCAGGAACGGGAAGACAGAGTGTCTTCTTCTGAGTGAAAAGAGGATTTTTTATGTAGATCTTCCTCAGTCTTTATTTCTTGAGGAGTTTATACGATGCTTCTGAATCCATGGGTTGGTGGGCCCAGATTCCTACAGAAAATCAGATGTGTGCTCAGTCCTGCGTCTACTTCGAGCTGGTTTTTTTTGCCTTGTTCTCATTTGACAGTTTCATTTGAGGGTTGAAGAGCCTCCTAAATACATAGAAACAACCTTCACAATGTTTTGGAGATGTGGATCTTATCACTTTCATGTTAATTAATGGCTACCTAACTCATCCAGAGTCACAGCCTGACTCAGTATCAGGGCAAGGAAAGAATCCAGGAATCCCAACTCGCTATCACATGCTCTCCCCACCAGCAGGACACCCTGCCACCACATGACCCTGCAGCTGGGACAGACTGGACAACGGATGTTTTTTCTCCCTGGAAGCCAGTCAGTAGCAATGTCCACTGACAGCATGCTTGATCAGATCACTCTGTGGTCAAAATAGGAAACATTATTCATTCTTCTTTTGGGACTGCAGCAAATCTCTGCATGAAAAATACTGTCAGCTAGGGAAAAAAAAACAAACAACTATGCTTTGAATAAAGCTAAGCGATTTAACTAATCATTAGATAACTCTCCCCAAAACCACTAGCAAAACCACCACAAGCATATGCAAAAGACAGATGTTTGTGGACGGACCTACACAACCTTTTTCACAACCTTTTATATAACATTAGTACAGGCTTAGACAAAAAGTAGTCTTGTTCTTTTCAAGCCAGCATGAAGTACAGCCAGGAAGTATTAGTCATCAGAGATTTTTGGTAGTGGTAGTTTGGAACCCCAACTGGAGTGTTTGCTTTGTACAGTGCTAATAAAAGCTAAAAAATCTAAATCAAGAATTGGCCACTATCTCGGTCAAATCATATTTCTTTTTAAAACAGCTTTTGCCTAAATGACTGCTATTAGAAGAAATTTTCCTTTTTATGCCCTCACAACACAAGACAAATGCAAAAGAAACAAACCTTACCTCTTCCCCAAGGAATTGTAACAACATTTTTTCAGTAAGATTTTGCAGGATTTCATGTTAAAATAGATTCTGAATTGTGTTTTAATGGGGAAAAATAAATTATTTTATTTGTAATAAAAATAGAACAGATGTAAAATCTTTCTCAGAAGGTTTTCACCCTCTAGAATGAAACTGAATATTTTTCATGGGTTAGTCTGAAAAACATATTTTAAAATTTCATGAAACAATACATGGCTTTCTTCAGTTACTGGCCATTCACAACAGTACATCCATCCTGTATGTTTCTCTGTTCTGGTCACTTTGGCAATTGCTAGTTTTGGCCAAATAAACAGTATTTTTGCACACAAAGAAGATTTGCTTCTACAATCAAGATGAGTTTCTGCAAAGCATTTAAGCAGTAAAGTACAAATGGTCATGTGTACTTTGAATTCCTGAAATGAATCATGGAAAACTCTAACATAATAACATGCTGTTATTAAGTGCTATACAGCTACAGTTGCTGTAAAAATGAAGAATAATTCTGAGGTAGTGAAATAAATCTTCAGCTGGTACGAATCAGCACAGCCCTACTGAACTGAAGAGAGCTACAACGAACTGACATTTTGATATGGCCTATAGTTTATTCACTATACTGAATAAACTGTGGCATAGGGTGGTGAAGTAACATGATTTGCCCTGAAATCCATGCTCTTAAGGCTCTCTTCAAGAAGGCTTTCTCAAGCGTGAGGTGCAGTGTGGAAAACAGTGTAGGAGGTATGGTGGCTAAAGGGTGTGACAGAGGAGACCGATGTGAATCAGCAGAAGCCTAAGCCACCACTTGCTGGAGCAGATACTGAGGCTCCCAGGTGAGTGCTGACTGGAGAGGGACCTGAAGCACTAGCTGTCTTGCTCTCTCCTTCTGCTCATTGTCTCCTCCTGTCCATGCTGCCTTCTCTCTTGTGAATATACCTGTTTGTGCAGCTAGACGGTCACCTGGCCCCAAAAAACCTGCGTAGGGTTAAAACTAACCTGGTAGGAGATCAGATAGTTTTAACACAGGTCAGCTTCCTGACTCAGCTCTCAGCTCTGCTAGCAAATGGTTAGGGGTGGTGTGGTGACACCTAGGACAGCTTCTTGTGATGGAAACACCAGTAATACTTGACTTAAAGAACTTCCAAGAAGTATGCCTGAGGAAGTGGAAACCCCATGTTCTCTGGTCAAATTCTCTTGCTTGTCAATACTCAGGATAAAGTGGAATGGAGTATGCTAGGAGCACAAGGAAGCATGACTTAAGAGGTATTTATTATTAGCTTTCCTGCTCTACTCCTTGCTCCCTAGATCCACCACTTACCACATCAGGAAGAAGTGTTTGTGAGATGAGGCCATCCCATCTGGGCCTTGGTACAGGAATAATAATGTGTCCAGTGCCCAGCAACACTGTGACTAAAGGTAACTTTTTGGCAAAATTCTCCCTGATTTCAGTGGTGCAGGACTGGGTCTCCTGTACCGCTCAGGGCTGCTTACCTCTGCTCATTCACCTGGCAGCTCTCACCTCTGAGTGCCACATCAAATCTGCATGGGTGTCCAAAGCAGCTTGCAGGATTTTCTCCTCCTGGCCCTAAATGACTCTGCTGAAAGAGATCTCTTCTGATTGCTACACAGCACATGGTGTAGGCTAACAAAATACTCGCTCAACTTCTCCCAGCGGGGTGGATATTTTCAGTATGTGATCTCCTCCCATTACTGGCAAGCAAAACAGTGATGTGTTACCTCAAAGGCAGGATCTGCCTTAAGCACCAGAAAGTAACACCAGCCCATGAGAAACGAGACTTCAGAGGAGGTCAATTTAATTCAGGTCATAACAGGTATGTTATTCCCAGCTCTGCAAGCTTCTGTTTCATGTGTTAATTTGCTTGAAGAGTAGGATTATTTTAACAACAAATGCACCCTTTTCAGGCATGTTGCCTCTATATTGTTCAGGATTTTGAGGAATTTCATAACAGTGCTCTTACGTCATTGCACCCGGACACAATGTTAACCATTGTGAGATAAAGCATGTTTTTCACATTTGTGTAAGTCTGCAGCTTTCCTTTCTATTAGTGAATGTTTTCCTTTTCCAAATCGTGCATTCTTTTGGGGAATGATAGACACCTGTATTTTAGGAAAGCAATGCTGCTTCTAAGTGACACCAGAGCGGGCTGGTTATGGGTATGTCGCCTATTTATAAATTATGATCAAGACAATGTCAGAAAGTGGTACAAAGCAGAGGGCACGTGAGAGGTATGATGATTCCAACACTGTTCCCCACTTCATGGTAGGGCAGCTCCCCTGCATGTGGTATCTGGCCAGCTTTGATTAGACACCAGGATGTTCCAGGAAATTGATAACTATCCTTATGGATTCCAGTTGAAGAAGTGTGATAGCAATGATCACGATAAAAAAAAATGAGATAATAGTTATTTATATGATTGACATTCTGCTTCAGTGTTTTCACACAAAGACCTCTCTCTCTGCCTGACATGCAGGCGCTGCATTCCCAACGCATTCTTGCAGCCTACACCACATTGCCGAACAATAGCGAGCCTTCTTTCATTTTCCTGCCTAGTTTCTGTGAACAGCACTCTGTTGACAACCGAGTCTGTTCTCACTCCTGAAGAATTCAAAAAATTGAACGATATAAGGACAGCCTGTGACTTTCAGGAGGCATCTTGAAGCATCCTATTTTTAAAATTGTGGTTTGGTGCTCCTTTTTCTGTTTTGTTTCTGTTTCAAAGGAAACCTACAAAAATGCAGTTACCCTGCAAATCCGTCTTCAGACCAGAGAGCTGCCCTGAATTTGGCACCACTAATAGCACTAAAATGCAAATACGTGGATGACTTTCTCTGTTTGACCATTCCAGAGCAGCCTTTTCCCTCTAAACTTTAATGTTAATGATGAGTGCCCAACTGACAACCCCTGTGCAATTGAAATCTTTTGCACAAGAAAAATAGATGTGTAGACATTGGTTTGCTTTCCAGTCCCAAGCATAAAATGGACAGGCCACATGTAAGATTAAGAAAGTCCAGCCTTCTTAACACGCATCCCAACTCCCTCTCTTGCTGTCAAAGAATAATGAGTTTTGGTCAGATGACAAGGAGTTCATAAATACAAGCAATGCGCATAAAAGACCCAGATCTCTCTCTCCTTTGTCACACATGAGCAAACCACTCTCACCAAGACAACGTGGTGCTTAGTCTTGTGGCTGGCAATGAACCAAAACAAAACAGAAGAAATGGGAAATCAATGCGATGAACTTGCTGCCATGTTATGACTTTCTTTGGACATCTATACCTGGGCAATATATCCCATAAACCACAAGTGCTTATAAACCATAGAGGAGGGGAGAGGAGAGGAGAAGATATCTGAACTTGCTGTACTGCTACACCGTGCCACCTTTTTTGTGGTACCGTTTCCTTTGTACTACTGGGCTAACGTCAGAGACTAGAAAATAAGAAGAATCTCTATCTAGTCAGCTGTGATAGTTTTCTAATTTGGAAAAAAATATGGACACATTTTAGTGTATTTTCACAGTAATATTTCTGTTGTTGGTATCCTTGATTTTGAGTATGTGTGCATGTGTACACGTGCTATTTCCACCTATTCAAGAAGCTCAACGAACTTGAAGCACCCTGCCTTAACACCACTTATACAAAAATTCAGCATTGTCTGCGTCTTACTTCAGGACCTTACATGTAAGGATGCCTCAAGGAAAGCCCACTCTTAATTTAGGCCCAATTTGTTCTTGGCTTCTGACTTCTCTGGAAGGATCTGGCACAGTCAAGGCCAAAATGGAACATCAATGAACAAGTGTGCTGGCGTCACTGAAAAATTAGAACAATTGGAAAATGACAATCAAAGGAAGGTGAAAGATCTAGTCGCAGGGCTTCCTGTTTCAACTGAGAGTTTATTCAGATGGCCTCCAGATAATCTAAGCCAGATAGAGGGCACACTGACTTATTATGATGTTTATTCTCTTGGCTTTGCTAGCTGGCAAATGCAAGGCAGTCTATCCTGGATGCACTTATGCCCTACCATTTCCACACACCTTCAGATTTAGGCTTTGGTTTATGGTGCTGCCGTGGAAGCAATATGGAATTGAGAAAGTGTCTAAGAAATATAAACGAATGAGAAAAAGCAAGAAGTTTCTGTCCTCTGACATCTTTTGTGCTGTAATTATGTAGGGCATTATTTCTATAGCAATTAAATATACTTAGCATCAATATTTCCCATACAGTAGTGTAAAGGGACAATAGCATGCAGAAAAATCAGTACCAAATCATGCTCTTTCCTGCAAGAAGTGGTTAGCTAGTTCAGGTGCTAGCAACTTTGAATTAGATAATTCAGCTGTCAAAACAATACTTAATACAAGGATAAGGACAAACTAGTGTACATGACAACTAGAAGTCAAAGTCAAGTCATTTAACCTAGTTAAATACCTGGTTAGCTTATCTTCACTGCACGTGAATTAATAGCTTATGGTATCTTCACAGTGAGAGTCAAGCTCTCTTACGTCAGCTGGAGGAAAATACAGGCTCCAGCACTGGAAGTCAAGCTGATTTCACAAAACAGGTACTAGCCTAGGCAAAGAAAAAAAGAGGACAAGGCTTGGAGCAATAACAGCATTAGTTAACAGCAGATGCACATTGGAGGGCTGACAATGTTTTACCTGGCTTATTCCACTGTGGAGAAAGTCATGTTCATGGTTTTCCAGGCAGATTTTTTTTGCATTTATCCCTGTTGTAGCCCCGCTCAAATTTGCACTAAGAATTTGAGATTTCTAGCTCTTAACCCAGGTTTCTTAAGTAACACAAAGGAAATTTTTTGTTAAGTGCAGCACTCGTGGAACTACTAAGGCAAATGCATCTCCTTCGCAGCTTCAAAGAAGTTAATGAATTTGGTAAGTGCTAAAATTTGAACTGGTCAGAACTACTAGTACATGCTTGAAGTCTGTTTCCATCTTACCCACATACATGTCCAGGAAGATCACACGCCAATATGTAAGAATATTTTCAAAATACACTTATTACAACATTATTTTGAAATGTATCTTTTTTGGTCATTGTTGTTGCACTTAGATGTTTTATCTCAGGTTTTACATCTGTGCTTCTAAACCTAGGATCTGCCTCAAGTATTATAGCAATCTTAATATGCTATAGCCACTTCCCTTCTTTTATGATACAGTTTATATTCTGAAAGCTCTTAAGTCATTGAACCCTGAAATTCACCTTCTATAATACACACTCACTACAAGTCACTGAAATAATTTCCTGAAGTGTAGTTATTAGTAGCAATTTTAACAATGTTGGCTCATGTGTTTAACTTTAAATGGATGCTTAAGATCAGAACCGGAACTGTACATTTGCCTGAACCAAGAGCAAGAATCAGCGACTGAACAGGATCCAAAATTCTTACAGATACTCAAAATGTTGTCTAAAGCAATGGGAATACAGATGTTGCTATACGTGTTGCATGGCTGTACATGAAGAATGTAAATTAAGAGAAGCACTAAGCTCTCCTGGGTTCTTTTTGTAACTGTTGGCTAACTTCAGCCTCAAATCGTATATGATCTACTGTCAAATCAATGTCTACCTGAAATCACACAACATATAAAATAGCCAAGGAAAGTTCTTAAGGACCTATAAGACACAAAACGTATCTGCTACACAATACTGATGAAAATTAATCCTATATGGGTCTACTTTTTAGGCACAAGTGATTCTGAGAGTCCTGTCTGTGTGCCGGGCACCTCCAGAGCACAGCACACGGGTACAGGGGTGGTGGCGAAGAACCAGAGTCTGAAGGCAGTGAGCAAGCCCCTGGCAGAAGGCCGGGCCAGCTCACCTTGGTTGGGCAATCCTTCAGTCTGGGACCAGAGACTGGCATCCCCTTGGGAAACACTCCTCCTGACCTATGGTCACAGCAGTAGTTCATGGGCTGCGCTTGGTGGCTATCACGTGTGCTTAAATGCCTTGGCCAAAACTGAAACATACTCCTCTTGTCTCGTGTAGGCCACCAGAAACCACAGTGAGTATACAACACATTATTACACTGCCTTAAAATGAGAGTATGAACACTTTCATTACCAAAAAGGTAAACAGAGACCTGAGGCATTGCAATGCATGACAGCTCTCCTCTCCTGAACTGAAAGCCTGGTGATAAACATGGAGAGGGGCTCGGCGCCATCAGGATATTGCTAGCGGAGCCTGACCTGCCGAGGTGTTCCTCTGCATCCTTAGAGGAATAGCTGGCAAATGAAAAGCATTTGAGCAAGCGTAATCTGCAATAATTATATATTACAAATGTATTTATTCTGTTTAGGGAGAAACTCCTTGAAGGCTCCAGATGAGACATTTCTCACATATATTATTTAGCTTTTCCTGAGGCCTTAATGAATTGCTTTAAATTACAGACTTAGATATTGATTAGCCTCATTCAGTTGAAATCTAGGCTTAGCAATCTATACTTGTCTATAGTTTATTTGTGATATTATTCCTAATAAAGAGCTGCAATTAATCCACATCAAGAAAAATCAATTAATACAGATTTGTATCACAAAGAAAGAAATCCTCCTCATATCTGCTCACTAATCCTGAAGCTTAGGCCTTTCTTTGCTACCAAGGAGGACAGATAAAAATATTGATTTCACCCTATTTTTACAACTTATAGTGATACAATAATAGCACACAGAACAGACGGGGCTTATCAATTAAAACTATTTTTATATATGATGAAAGATGAGGACACACAATGTCTTTGTTCTCTGCATTATTAATAATTCTTAATATGATAGGCTAGTAGTTCTGTAATAAGAATAATCATTCCATGCAGGGCACTCAAAGAGCATGACTTCACTTCTGGTATGATTATGAATTTCACACCCTATGAATTACAATGCAGTAATGGTTGTAGAAGCAAAATTGCAGTTAGCTGCACCCGGATGGGAAAGGAAGACTATTCTGTATAATAATAATTTAGTCTAATGATATAATGTGAAGAAACACAAGATGTAATCCAAGCTAACATCTTTCTAATTTTATCCAGTTCTATCTGCCATTTTAACCTACCTAATATCTAACCTAATTTATTAGAAATAAAAAAATCTTATCAGAGTCTTCTTGCAGGAAGCATCACATAAACACCATGAATTAGATTTTGCAATTTTAGAAGCCAAACTTTATTCTTGCTACACAAAGAAGACAACAATGTGTTATTGTCCTTTCACAATTCCTACTGTAAACAGTTTATGTGATTTTGCATGCTGGATAATTACATATTTTATACCAGTGTATCATCAGTATGTTGTTATTCTGACTGCCCCATAATAGAAATTGTGTATTTTCCCACTGCAGTGAATGCTATTCTTAACATACGTTGGCCTCAATCAGCTAAAAATATCAGAGTTCTGTTGCCTGTGGGAAAGTTTTGCTGAAGTTATTTCTATTAGAAGTTTAGTATTAGTCTCTCCCATTTTTCATACTGTATGTGCCATTCACATTGAACGATGTCTTCGCTGATATGCAATTACTTACAAGTACTTAAGTGTCACATATGGCACATATTAGGCAAATAATGCCCTAATTCACTCTAATGCTAACATTAATATGAATGATTAGGAATGAGATTAGTACTAAAGAATACCGTTTTAAAATAAATTGTGATGACACAGCAACAGCTATGTGAAGGATTAAAGAGTATGGATTATTGCAGGTTATGGTTCAAGATATCAAATGATATGGCTCTGTGTTTGTTCTTGCCAAGGACACTAGGCAATTAGAGGCCCAAACAGCCAACTGTAATTCTTACACTGAATCTTTGGGTTTGTTGTGGGGTTTTGTAACTCCTATGAGGTTTTGACAGACAGTAGGTTCTGAAAAAAATTAAGGATTGACTTGCTGTGAGCTGTCTACATCCACAGAAAGCTTCTTTGACAGCCATTTAATTTATCTGGGAACCTAGAGCCAATCGGACAGTGCAGATAAAAAGAAAAAGCTCTAATTCTATAAACAGTCTCTGTTAAACCCAAGTTCATATAATCAATGTAGATGCCAGTAAAAATGACAATATTTATTTTCTTTGCTGTTGCTCCTTTTAAGTTATGTCCTTGTAGCAGTACTTTTGCTTTTCTTTCTCCTTTCTCCAGAAGAGAACAGAAATCTACTGAGAAACCTTAATTTGTGCAATTAAACCAATGACATCCATGTTATATAGCTCTCGACCTACACAGTAAGATCCCCATTTTTCTGATGCCTCTGTATAATACTTTTCTAGTTCAGATGTACATGTTGAAAAATACATGTTAGGACGTGTGAAGTTCAGCACATTGAGTACGAAGGCACTTCACACAGCCAGGTTTTGAGGACAGAAAGTTAGACGTAAGCACGTGTACATTTATCCCATAGTTCTACTCCCAGTATAATGTATTCTATAAGGTTTCCTAAATGGACTCTTACTCATACTAGAGCGTATATTTCAAAACATCTATACTCTGATTTCAAAATTTGCAGCAATATAGAACCCACCTTAATCTTCACTATGTTATTCTAGAGAAATGCAGAAGCCATACGCCTTTTACATCCCTATTTGACAGCGTCCTTCCCGTAGAAGGTATTTGCTGCTTAGTGTTTCTGGAAGCTTATACCCAGCTGATACCTATTGCATGCACTGGCACTCCAGAAAACCACTGAGCTCCATTAAAATTCCTGGGTACAGATATATGGATATTTTGATCTTAACTCTGATTTCAGTAGATTGTGTTTAATAAGCTCCTGTTGGAACTTATTAAAGTTACTGGTGGAAAGGAAAACATTTAATGATCCCTATACTTGTGACATGATACGGATTTTTTCTGAAATAAAGCTAGTTCTATCCCTTTTACCTTATTGCTGTACTATTGTTCTTAAGCTAGTGAAAAAAGATTAGTATTGTTCAGGTTTTCTTCTTAGTGTGTTAAAAAATGACCTTGGTGGATACAGATCTGCCCACTCTCCTTATGTTTCCCTTACTATTCTTCTGCAATTTTAAGCTTTTCACTCATATGTATTGCTACAAGTTTCCTCTTCTTCATACATGTAATTAAAAATATATATGTAATAGTTATTTTCTCCTCTCCACTAACCTAGAACTTGTTGATCTTTTAAACTACAGCAAATGTCTTTATAATTGTTGCTTTTCTGAATACTCAGTAAAACAACTGCACTGGGATTACCTATATGCTTAAAGTTAAGCCCATGTTTAAACATCTCCTTGAATTAAGGCTTATCTGTTTTCAATGAAAGAGCGAAAAAAAGAAAAAAAAAATTGGTTTGCTTTAATCTGGAAATCTGAATTAACTAATATGGAATACAGCCATTTTTTAGCAGAACTGCTTCTCAGTTTGTTCCCTATTTTCTCTTCTATTCTGTTCCTGTTTGATCTTTGGATTTATTTTCACCTCCTCCTCTGTTGTTTTAAATCCATCATGCGTGTATGTCATCCACGTCCTTGTGAGGGCCCTCTCTCAGATAATGTGCTGTGTTGTGTTTAATATACATGTGCACATACACGTAAACACATACACGTACATGCTTCTTTCTTCACTTGCGTATAATGAATGCTTATAATAATTTTCCAGCTGTTTCTGTAAGCTCGAGATGCTTAAGTGTAATGAATATTGTATTCATTAAACAATCATAACTGTACATGAGCACCTTTAATACATGTGCATCAAAAAATATTTTCCTTTAAAGGTGAACTGCAAAGGGAATTGAGGCAGCGAAATAAATCTCTCCCCATTTTTTATTCAGCACATGCGAGTATCGCCTGTAAAATTCCTCTCTCTCTCCCTTCCCTCATCTCTATCTTCCTGACATTTTGAAAGCCTGTCTGCCAGCAGAAGCTTTGCCAGTTTGAGCATTTCTTATGGACAGAAACTAGAGGTATTGAAGATGACTGCACTAGCCGAAGCGTGTCCCCCAGATGCTGATGAGGGTTTGGGTGTCTGTAGGAGAAGGATTGTATGTTAATGTATCAAAACCAATCTAAACTAATTCAGTTGTGCTGGCAAGAATGTTGTGTATACAAAAAGCTTGAGATACACAACAGCAACGAGTATATTAAAAAAACCTCAAGCTGTGAGCTCTTTCAAGCTTTGACTGTAAATCATCAAGAAGCAATGAAAAGCGTAAATGCAATAAAAATAATCATTTGCAGGTCACTGTTAAATGATGTGACAGATGCAGACAGTGATACCGTAACACTGTGAACCAGAGAAGACTCCTTTTCTCCCTCATCAGCCATTTCCTTTCTCTTTACGTTCCCATGCACTGTACCTCTCACACTTTTCCTTCTTCCTATAAACTTTTCCATCTTTCCTGCTTCCTTCACTTCTCAGCCTTCTGCAGGAGCATGCTGCTGTCTTTATAATCTCGCCAGGCCTCCTTGGGGAGTAAAAGCACAACAATCTTTCCCGAATAAGATTCTGGCACTTCCTCTTGAAGCTTCTTCCGGAACCTGGATGTGAACAAGCATGTGAAAATGAGGAATAACAGGGATAAACCACAACTCACATCTTTGGAACTTCAGAGGGACCTTGGACTGAGTGCTGAGGGCAAAGCATGGTCCTAGCCAGATCCGATCACAGCACAAGCAGTGTAAATTCAGTGTCAGGTCTCTGCAATCCAGTAGAGCAGGAGGAGTTCCTGACGGCTGCGATCAAGTGCCTGGAGCCCTGCAGGACTGAACATCAGAGCGGTCTGTGATAGTATTCATTCAGACAAATTCTGCTGCTGCTACATGATTCATCACACTGCAATACATGCAGCCAGTGAGATTTGAAAGGTATTAGTCAGGACTAATTTGTTGAACAACAACTATTTGTTGTTCTTACATCTTTCTTTCTTTTCACCTAAGACATTTGCATCAAGGCAGGAACCATTTGCAGACTGATTAACACAATCTGGTCTCTGTTTTGGCTAGGTTTTGTAGGCACTTCTGTAATATGAATAAATCATGAATAACGACGTATCACTGGTGAACTCCAAAGCATCTTAGAGAACATTCTACGAACATGCTGACAATTCATATATGTTCCAGGCAAACATACATGTGTGTATATCTATATGGAACACACACATGGAGATATATGTATATATTTACACAGACACACATATATAAATCTGTGCATATGTGTGTGTGCATGTATGTGTACATATCTGGGTCTACACGGGAAGTATACAAAAATTAAAGTAGAGCAAATATTAATAAATTTTGAATTAATTATGCTAATTTTAAAACAACTGGGTATGATTCTTCACTTATTTAAAAAAGGTCTGTTGTTTCAAAAAGTTCTATGACGATTCAGAAGGTTGCTAAGGGATGGAGCTGTACACTACTCTATGGTGAAAGAATTGAATTAAAGGTGTTACTGAGAGTTAAGCCAAATCTAAAATGCTGCTGTTTAGCGGAGTTCATACAAAAGGATACAAGCCCGCGCAAGCAATGAATCTGCACGCTCCGCAAGCCTGTGCATCCTACCTGCTCGCAAAAGGTGTATGCTGTATCCATGAAAAAACAGACAAACCAAAGTCTAAGGGGCCAGTCTACTCTTTGTGACCTTAGCGAGAAATTCATTGGTCTGCCATGAGTGCTGGGAAAGGATGCTCTTCAGTACGTACCAGAAGGACTACAAAAAGGTGGGGTCACGGAGCAGAAACTTTCTATCCGAAACCTGGAAACCCCGCCAAGCCAACACAGCAAGCCAGCTATGACAGAAGCTGTGCACCTGTGTTCCTGGTGGGGTCAGGGGGACATGGGCCATATGTTTGAGCACATAAAACTGTAATTCAGCAATGGAAATCATGTATTTCAGTGTGAGCAGGTATTTTCTCCTCTCATTGATGTAAATAGAATCAGTTCCTGAAAGAAACTGAACTTGGCTTTATAGCCTGGAAAAGGGTAATTTCTCAGATTCTGGTTTTGCTTATTTTCTGAACACTGATCTGCTTTGCTTCTCTCACACACGTTTTCTACAGTGAGAATCAGTCATTCTGTCTTCAGCCTGTCTTCACCGCAGCTTCAGGACATGCCTGTTGCTCCTACTTTCTTCTCTGTTGATCTTTGCCCCTTTCACGCCATGCTTCCCATACCCCCAGCCAAAAATGGGGACTGCCTGATGCTGGGGAACGCCATGTCCCTCTGTTTCCTGACTGCACACCTGTCCTGTATGGTTAGATGTGAGATCCACCCTGCAGCACTTGCCTGCTTCCACTACCATAAGAAGCGTAGCCATTAATCACATTATCACATGCACTTTTGCAAAAATGATGGGAAAATGGCCACAGCAACAGAAGAGGTTGATAGCAAGACTGTTACTGGAGCAGGCACCTACCATGTCCACCAATATTGAGGTTAAGCCAGATTTAGATGAAAGCATGCCACTTATTCACCAAGAGTGCCTCCCATACACACTACAAAGGCCCTCCATGAAGTATTGAGTTAGCGCATGACATCTGATAAGATCACAGCGTGAGGCATGCTTGGCTGTAGGCATTACAAAGGCTTCAGCATCTCTCTGTCAACAGTTTGGCTTGGTTTTTTTGGTAAAAGACAGCTTGTGAAGTTACTCCTGACTGATGTGGCTGGCCCTGTTCAAGGCCAGCTATGATAACCACCACAGTGCCTGGCCATACCTGCCCAAGACATGCTTGCTGGCATGGAGTTAGGTCAGCCAGGCGGACAAATAACCTTTTTGTCATATGGACCGTGAGGAATGGCAGATTTAGTGTTGTAAAAAGGCTAATAAATATCCGCCTCTTGTCACCCACCTTTGCCAAACCGATTGTAGGAGGCAGGAGGTCTTTGCTTTCTTCTGTACCTAATGGCCAGGTTTTAGTGCAAGAGTGGAAGTTTTTGTATTGTACCACTTAGGGGCAAACCTGCAAATGAATGTTTTCAAGGTGTAACACATGGAGCTGTGCGGGCACCCGTAGGAGGCAGAGGGGGTCTTCTACACTTACCATATAATGATAACATGGAATCATTTAGGCAATTTATTGCATCACACCTTAACAACATCAGCTGATAGCACACTGGTAACATGCATGCCAATGTATACTAATATTTGGAACTTGACTGGTATGGAGCTGTTGAGTAATTCACGGTGGATAATTTACTCACAGGAATTTAGCTTTGTTTGCTGCTCTCAGACATTGCACACACCCTTTGATAACACACAATCAAAAGAGCAAGGAACATTTCACCGCCAGAATTTTCAGATAAACTGATACAACAGACACAACAGACCTCTTTCCTAACTCCCTGTAACAGATACCCACTTTTTTGTATTTTGCTTTGGCTTCAATACTTATGAAATGTTACTTTTGCATCCAGGGAATAGGCTTACCCCAGGTAACAGAAGAGAGGTTCTTGGCACAGATCAACATCTACTGTACTTGGCACCGATTAGATTAACACCAGGAACCACTTTAGAGGGGGCAGTGTAATCTTTATAGCCGTCAATTACTTGCTGAGAAAGTTCACATCTTCCAGCTAACGGCAGCTGTGCTGGTGATTTCTTTTATACATGACGCTGTGCACTTAAAGGAATAGACTAAGTGGCCTTTTGCCTTTACTTTAAGATATCTAGTCTCTGCTAGCAATGGGTAACATTTTCAAAAGAGCCTAGAGCCTATTTTCCAGAATGATTTAGTCACGGACTTCCACATAAGCTTATTCATCCTGCCCCTTGGGTTGTGGTTACACACACATTTCTCAAGAGCTCCTAGTCAGTGTCAGCAGGCGATGCCCACTATGGCTTGCTGCTGCCTGCTCCTGCGCTCCTGCCACCCCTCCATGCAGAACAAAGAGGGCAGTGAGGGGACTGCCGCAAACAGCCCTGGGTGGTGGCAGCGTGACCTGCTGGAGCCAAAATTGCCACAGAGTAAAATGTTTGCGGAACCACAGCCTCAAGCACTTCTCAGTTGGGTAAATTAATGTTCATGGTGCTCCATCTTACTACAGCTAGACTGCTACCAATACCCGAGCTCTAGAGATAACCCAGGTAGCTTTCCACATCACCCTGACAAGTGTCCAGGTGCTTCAGATGCTTCTGATACGTTTTACACTATAGCTGCCGGTTTGGGTTTGCCTTGTCCAATGGTAGAAATAGTGCTGTTCACTATTCAAGAAGCTCAGTCCAACCAATTATTATGTTTCAATGAAGCACGCAAGCATGAAAGCACCTGGAGATGGACAGCCTTGGGCTAGCAAATCCTCACCCCTCAAGGCCTACTGCTTTGCCTACTGCAAACACGCTACCTGAAGACCATAAATCACAAACTTATGTAATGGCCATGCCATTTCATAGACAAAGATGCATTTCACAGAGAGTATGGTTTTAATAAACAGGCAGCCTTTCAGTGGCTAGACTGGAATAAGCCAGTGATCTCAGTCCAGTTCCTGTTGGAAAGGTAGCCACTGCACAAAAACCACCGGCACAAATGGGCAGATTGTTACCGGGCTGCAATAAGAAGCCAAATGGCTTTCTCGTCCTGGCGGTTTACGGCAGGAGTGCCATTACCTTCAGCAGGCTGGGGTGACCCAGGCATTGCAAGGGGCTCTGTGCTGACCAGGCCCATGACTGGCTCAAGGACTTGGCTACCAGGGGCTGCCTTGCTGGAATTCTCATGCTGAGTATGCGCACAATTAACTTCGGACCTTTAATTAATTCATCTAAATGTTACGGTGCAGTAAATGGAAGGATACACAGGGCTGACTGAGTTATGACCCAAACTCACATGTGCAAAGCATGCACTTCTGAAATGCAATGGCAAAAATATTCATTATTCTTGGATAGAGCTCCCTTTTAGTTCAGCAGTTACAGCAGCTGTCGTCATTTACTGCATTAGCAAGCACTATTTCTGTGAATTTATATCATCGTGTCCTGGAATTCTTTGCCAGCAATATGCTTAATCCACTGCTGCAAAATAATCCCATATATATTGGCCACATATTTGAGATATTATGATTAGACTTTTTTAGAGGGTGTTAGGAATTATTTTTATAAAGGTAGGATGTCTGTATGCACAAGGTTTTTTACAATCAACCTTAAGAACGAAAGAAATATATTTTCATTTTTTAACATATTTTGACATGGTTTCACCTGGTTTCTGATAGGCTTCAAGCTAATACAGCCATGCTGGTCCTGTGAAATATTTAGGAATTAACCAAATACAAAGAAATAATCTAATCTAGTGTATTTCTCTGAATTATGTTTTTTACATATTTCCCACAGATTATCAAATCTGTCATTATAATGGAATAGGTGTTGATATCTGAGGATGTCTGATGATATCGGTCAGAACACTGACAGGTCTCGACCTTTCAGAAACAGAGGCATTAGCAAGCAACCTTACTACACTGTGCACTTCCAAGCCATGCAATAACCTTGTCTGTCCTATATCATCATCTTCAATACATTGAGAAATACATTGAGAAAACTCAGATCAAAACATCTTCAAATTTTAGGTGTTATAATGATACAAAAGGGGTGACTTTTTTTTTTTTTAATAACTTTCAGACCCCAAAGGCTTCAGTCTGCAGAGAAAATGTTGTATATTCCAGCAAAAACACATCTGCAGATTCATGCACAGACCAATCTGTTCTGGAAAATTAATTCTAAAAATTGATTTCATGGAGCAGTATGAATCTTACCAATAATAATCACAAAATGGTAGAATGTAGTGCAGTTAAATAAAATGGTATTTGCGACTGCAGTTTGAATGGGAAAAAATAGATTTGGGAACAGTGTGTTTCTAAATCTTTTCAATATCTTTTGCTGAGATACAATTTGTGTACAGGATACATTAGACATTCCCTCCTGGGTCTCATCCACTGAGAGTGTAAATCTGCCACCGTAGACCAGCTCCAGAGTTTGTCCCTTAAGTCCCTTGAGTCTTACCCCAGCAAAGGAAATTCAGGGGCTGTAGGTATCCTTATTTCTGATCAGCCTGCATTTTCTTTTTTCAGATCTGCATAGCTGACCCTGGATAAAGATGCGAATGTACTCCGCTAAGCCAGCACGCACAGTCCCTACTCAAATCAGCACTTCGGGACTGGTGCGGTGTCTCAGCAAACTAGGCTTGACTTGTTGATCCTCCTGTGCTCAGCAGATTGCTGTCTGGCACCACCAGTGAGACCAAGAATTCTGACTACAATAACTAGCAGAACTTTTCCATACGCCAGCGTGCCAGAAAACAGGGATACTCCTTGCAACACTTGCTTCCCTGAGGGTGGAGGAAATTAGGAAGAGGGAAACACAGAGTGAATGACAGCTACCTTGCACTAGGGCATTGGCACGTGTGTTGGTATCACCGGCTGGCAGAGCCTTGCTCTAGAATGACTGCTGTCGCCACATCTCTCATAGCTCAGTGGCAGGACTGTAAAGGATGTGACAATGCACAGAGGTAGGGACGAGTGGAGTAAAACCAACTGAGGGGCCTGGCTCTGCAAAGACGTGCTGCACTGAAGACTGACTTCTTTCCAGGACACTTAGCTCCCTACAGACTGGATCATCCGTGCAGAGCAACCTGCTGTAATAAATTCTAGACAGTGATACCGCAGTCTGATCTTGTGGGACATTGAATTCAGGGAAGGTTGTGGGTGCTGCGATTAGACTTTTAGATAAACAAATCCTAAGGGATGTTCCTGCCCAGCACTTAACATTTTCGGTGAGTTACAGCATTGAGTCTTTTGGAAAAGGGTCTTAACTCATTCTTATTTGGGATGGCAAGAGCCTCTGTCTACAAAACTGCTTTGATATTTTCACATTATCTGCTATTAAAATCAACGCAGTGTGTTGCATCACACTTAAGTGCTACCTGCAAGGAATAATCTGTCACTAACGCAAGAAGATAGTAATCACTAAATTAATGAATTGGGGTTACAGCTACTCTCCAGTCCTCTCATTATTCAAGTAGAAAGAGGTGTTTTGAAAATAAAGCAGAGTTTCAGAGAGGAGTCTTGGCAATAATTGATGGTTTTCGGTGCAAACCATGTGATATGCCTCAGCAGCAGCTCTCTAGCTGCTTCTGAACTGAATACTGCTTGGCTGCCTATTCCCCTTCCTGGAGTCATTTCTGCTTATTTAAAGGCATCCACTGTGTCCTTTACTTACATTGCGTTTGTAAGCATGGAGGAGCACAAACTGTTTTCAGGCTGACCCCAAAATATTTTGTTGGCATATCTAAAAGCACCATCAATTTCATGTAAAAGCCACACCTTTGACACCGTGAATCTACCCGCCGCCCATACATTCTATCCCAAATTGAAAGTTTTGCGTGTTCTTGCTAACCTAGTTTTTTGTGTGCGTGTGCTTTTTTTTTAACAATAGGCCTAAATCCATATTAATGATCCAAAAAGTGACCAGGCCTCAGCACCTTTTGTCCTCTATACATTAACTATCCAATAATCAACAGTAGCTGTCCTGTACTCTGGTGTCTTTGGCCTAATTCAGAGGGACAGATATTTATCATCACCCTTGAATTGGGTGACCCATTCTGACAGGTCGACATCCTTATTTATGTAACAATGTCATAGACAGTAACTGCTAATGAGTGGAGTGACACAGAGGTCTGTTAGATGGAAAGGCAGAGGAAAGCTGAAAAGGGCATGAGGGGTTAATGGGACTTTTCTGTTCCAGCCTCCTGGGATGTGTAATTATGTTCTAATAAGAAATGAATGTATTGATTAGATTAGTGTGCAATTGTGTTCGTGTGCACACGTACAGTGCCGCATGCATATAGGCAGTAATTGTGTGTGCCTCTATTTTCTCCAGTATGTGTTTTTAACGTAAAGTATCTTTGTGCTTTGGCCAAAAACAACTAGCACGCTCCCACAGTCCTCTTCTTGTCCTCACTGTGGCAAACTCCTCTTGAATTCAACTGGAGTTTATCCGAGTAAAGGCTGAATTTAACTTCAGTAAACACCAAATAAGGGCTTCAAGATTAGGCCCTCACAAACAAAAGACTTCCTCTTTGCATTGTTGGGTATAAACACCCACCATCACTTAAAAGAGCAGTAAAAGCAGGCAATACCTTGTAAATGGTGAGTGTCATCTGCTTAGGAGACCTTCCGCCAACCAAAGCAGGCCATACTCAGCCCTAATGCAAGTCCACTTCTAGCAGCCTGCTTACAGTAGGGAGGGATTTGGCCCAGCATTCTTTCTCATCAAGTAAAATATGTTCTCTGACAGGTCAAGGAAAGCATCCTTCACACGCTCACAAAGGGCCGATTCTCCACCGCATCTCCTAAGTGTGTGTGATCTGAACTTGAGGGCAAATTCCCTTGATGGGAAAGACATAACAATAGAGAAAGGCAGGGGGGAGAAGGGGGAAGGAGGGGGGGAAGAGAAAGCATGTCTGAAAATTAGAGCTGCCCATGGCTCAGGAGATGAAGGAATGCAGCTGATAGCAGTACTCTCATCCGTAGTGTCTTATTGGTGCTAATATGGGAAGGCAGCAGAATTGCGGCTTTTCATACCTTATACATACTGTCCAAATTCCAGCTATGAGCACAGCCTTATATGTCCAGTAGGCTTGTATGTCATGTTTGAGCAAGCAAGGAACAAACAGGCCTGGCCTGGGAGTAGGAATAGGCTTTTGGAGTGACAACCTCAGCCCCTTGTTCCTGGGATAGCGAAGGCCATGGCAGCAGCATGCACAAGCCTTTGACAAAAGAGTACCCCCAGTTGAGCACCGAAGAAATAAATTACTTTCTAGTGACTCCCTCTGGAAAGAAGGAGCATTATTAGGCTCTAATGGGATTTCCTTCTATCCCACTCTTGACTAGGACCTTTGTGAGGCAAGGGAGGTGGGGTGAGGGAGGGAGGAAAGCTGAAGGATTCTTAAGGCTGAGGAGGGCCCACTTTACTCAACTGTAACTTTTGTGAATTGTGGTTAGGATTCCAGATGTGATACTCAGGAAAGGCTGTGTTACAGAGATGTACAAAAGGACTTACTAAGCAAGATTTCCAAATATCTCAGAAACGTTTAAACTATTTAATATAAGAGCACACTGTAGGATCAGTATCACAAGAGAAGAATCTCTTGAAAATGTTTTTTTTCTAAACAATGAAAGATGGATGGTATTAAAATACAGCACTTGCAACATGGAGATCAATGGAGTCCTAAAATCTGACTGTTACCGAGGGACGGCATCATGGTTAAGCACAATTCTTTCACATTGTTCATAATTTCTTCCGCAATTTTTCCCATCTGAGGCGCACTGAGGAGGTATTTTTCTAAGCGTTTTGATGTATAAAATATTTTAGGGAACATACTTATTAAAGAGGATGTATTTAGATTCCCTACAAGAGGGACTTAAAATCCAAGGTAGATCTAACTCTGAAGGTCCACCTTCTAAAAATTTGCCTTAAGAGTCAAAATAGAGAGTAAAAGCCTGGCCCTGGCGATGGCTGTAGGAGTGTTATCACTGCCTTCAACAGGGCCAAGATCACATCTGAAATGAAAGCACTGGAGAAGGAACAGCCTAACAAAATAATGGTATTTTCTTCCAAATAATGTATGATGCTAAAGCAAGTTCAGTATCCAGACTGAATAACAGAAATGCCCTCTGGAGGAAGAGGCATTCCTAACGCTGTAGTTCAAATCCAGGTCTGAACGGCGGATGCAGGGGAGTTCATTTTTCAGTGACTGCTGGCCCTTTGACTGCTAATAGTTGAGGATGTGTTCACATTTGAACACTCACACAAAACTGATTTCCCCATTATATTGATGGGAACTTTGTAATACAATGAATCATCTTCAGCTGGCTGATTTATTTCACAGGGCAACTTGAGGCAGCCAACTTGGAGCAAGGTAGCCCAAACTAAGCAGAAATATCCTTCCCTGTCCCATTTATTAGTGTCAGCATCAGCATAAGCTTTTCTCCTTAATGGACCGATCTTTCATTCAGGCCATAGAGGATCCTGAGAAAGTTTTCCTCGTTTCTTTATATTTTGCCAAACTTCTAAGTGAGCTCCTAAAAACTTATTGAAAGAGCATTACTCAGTCTGACACATTCCATTTATTTCAATATGGTGACAAAGAGGGAAGATCTAGTTAAAAATATTGCAATAGCCTTATGGGATACTTATGGGTTTTTTAAATGTAATACATCACAATAGAATACTTTGTTTTTGTAGAAGGGCATTCTGTATTCGCCAAAAAAGCTGCTGACTTAATCATTAGTTATGATGAGAAGAGATTTAGTGCTCTCTTTCTTTACACTGTCACTGAGAACAATGTCTATGAAAAAGCCTATGCTTCCCATTATAAATCACTATAAGCTCCATGAAAATTTCTCCTCTACCCTGGGGTTTAAGTGAGCAAATACTCAGCGATGCAGACTCCCAACGGTAGCACTTTATGCCTAGCTCTACAAGTTTATGAAATGCTATGGTTCACTCTAAGTCCAGGCGCTACCCCTGCATGCAGTTGCCATTGTTCAGCACTTTATGAATGGCTAGGCTTTGATAAAAAAATGAAATACCTACCAGTTTCCCTCTCTTCCTTTTCAGACTGTATATGTTTTCAAAATGCTTGAAAACTGGAACACAGTACCACTTTTAGCATTAGAGATATGTGCCAATGTGGATCATTAGACTGCCTTTCAGAAACACAATGTACCCTCTACTCCTTCATCCTCTAATGACCAGGAGAAACCATTTCAGATCTTATTTAGAGTAAGCAAGGATTCAGAAATAAAGCCATTCAAAAAATAAATGGTTTATAGATGCTTCCCTTTGCTGAATAAAAAACAATGGATAGCATCATCTTAAGAAGACAAATTCAACCTTAAATGATTTGGGGGGAAGTTCTGAGATGTATAAGCACCTCTCAGAATAATTTGTGTAAGGAATACAGATTTAGATACCTAGAATTAAGCATCCAGGTTTGAAAGCCTTTAACCATCTTCCCTGCCTTCCCTCCTCCCCCATAGCATGGTCACATACACTGGCTGGATTTTATTGTATAACTTTGTAAAGAAAAAAAAAAAAACCAAAACAAAACCAGCGAGCATTCCACACATCTGCCAGCATTTTTTTGTTTGTTGGCCTGAGCTGACAGCTTTTTTTGTGTTTTCTAGTTTATCAGAAGTCTATCAAAATGTTTTGAAGAAAAAGAACCAGGACATTTCTCCTAGCTTTTAGTGCCCTCTAATATTTAAATTCATTCATCTGAGTTTGTTTCTTATTTATCGCTTTTCCCATTTCTTGAAGATAATACTCTCATTCCAAGAGGCAAAGAAGTCGCTTGTTTCATCACAAACTGTCTCAGTCTCCTCCTTTACTGGGTTTAAGCCTGAGAGTCCTGTGCAAAATTCGTATCACTGGGTTCAATTTTGAAAGGGAGGACTTTGATTCAAAGTTCTCAGCCACCCACACTGGACCTGAAAGGCCACTAGAAATAGCCCTCGTCTGCTTTGTTTCTCAGGAACCAGAATAGACACATTCCCTCTGGTCTGCCCTGAGATATGGATTTGGCTCAATAAGCAAATGTCAGCTGCAGAAGCAGCTGGCTGCAGAGCAGTTTTCATAGAAACTGGGAGCCTGTGTCCTCTGAAAAGATACAGTATTATTTCATTAATTTATTGTTAGAATTTTTAATTTATCGTGAATGAGCTTTGAGATGGCTAAGTATGACAGTCTAAAGTAAAATTCTTACTGGTCTTTGATTTCAGTTCGGTTATCAACATTACTACTGTGAATAAAATTAATTATAAGGTCGTACTGAAACATTGTATCTACATATGCTAGACGTTTGCAAGAGCTTTGTATTAAAAAGTAGCACGATAAAAGCACATTATAGGTCCCTCGCTATAATCACAGCTCGCAAAGCCACATGCTGGCACCAGAAGGCTGATTTTCACATAAAAGCAAGACATGCCTTAACCCTCACAGGTAAATAATGCCTGAAGATGCCACCTACCTTAATGGTTTTATTGATATCTGAATTTTCAAGCAGATTAAAACAATTGAGGTGGGAGCTGGGCCGGTCTTCTTAATGGGCTGAAATCCTGCCTGGGAACAGAGGCAGCGCAGTGGGTCCCAGTGTCAGTATCCCCAAAAGGAGACCCCGTAGGAGTCACCAGCCCATGGGCTCCCTCTCGCTGCTGTGGGGCCAAGCTCTTCCAGACAGACCTCATCCTGCCCAAAGATAAAGAGCGGCTGATTGAAACACAATGTTTTCCAAAGAGAAGTCATTGTAATGCAGAAGATAGCTTACATGTGGATAACTTCACCATTTACATATAAAGCAGAAGTGAGGCCCAAGTGCAACTGCATCAGGATTGCCAAAGCCTCAGACTATCTCAACCCATCTAGAGTCTAAAGAGCTTGGAACAAAACCAAAACTCTTTAAATTTCCTGAAAGTACCAAATCCTCCACTAAACAAAATAATCAGCATCTGCAGTCTCTGTCCTCACCAATCCTGCAGTCCCCACAAACAAGTTAATCAACCATGAATCTACTTCCAGGCCTTTGTAGGTCTGTGTTCCTGACTCCACCTTCCCTTGCTATGTGAAAATTTTGCTTTCTAATATTCCACTGAAATTGAAAAACCTATGGTGAAATGAAAGCTAAAATTATAAGTAATAAAATACATGA
The DNA here is from genome assembly GCA_013400535.1 of Scopus umbretta. Classification (NCBI taxonomy): domain Eukaryota; kingdom Metazoa; phylum Chordata; class Aves; order Pelecaniformes; family Scopidae; genus Scopus; species Scopus umbretta. The sequence continues at coordinate 71,026 of VZTL01059959.1, forward strand.
AAGTGTAACAACAGTTGCAGTCACCTCCTCAACTGGTCTATCTGGCATCACTGGTTTCCTCTGGGTATGTGGTAGTTTCTGCCATCCAGTCTTACACTAATCCAGTCCTCTCCAAAAACACCTTGTGCTTTGGCTTTGAGTCCCACAGCTTCTTAAGACAATATAAGGCCCGTCTATTCCCCCTTCCACTCAGTCGTTATCCAGGGATCTACCCAAACTGACAACTCTGGGTTTGTGCTAATCTTTCCTGAGAGAGGCAGAGTCAGATGAACAGATGGCTCTCTCAAAGGATCTTTGTCCTTTCTGCAGGTTTCCTAACTCTAAACTAGAGATTAAAAAAGCGAAGAAAATGTGACCCTTGCAGTTGAGAGCCTTTACTCGTACAAGCAGTCCTATTAAAGTTGAATGAGAACATACATCATAATAATGAAAGTGGGCATGAGTTGGCTTTGAATTGCAGGAACTCTGGGTGACCACATTTCACTTTCCCTGTCATTGACTAAGATAGAATTTCCTCCTTCTCATCAAATGGCAACTCTTTTATTTATGGATTACATCTATGCTTTGGAAGGAGGTAGAGTTACTGATAAAGTTTTCCTGAAAAAAACATGCTGCGTGTTGTTTCAGCTTCACAAATGACTGCAGTTGATCACATCTGTTTTCCAGCAGACATCAGTGTATCCAATTAGAAAGATCACAGAATATTTTAGAGGTCTTGGGATCATTTGGTCAGCCAAAAGATTTGGGCTTTGAAAAAGAACAAGAAGACAAATATGGTATGTGCTATTTTTCATGACAAACATGGTAAAATATTCTCTTAAAACCAGTTACACAGATGTAATCCTTAGCATTAAATACATATATGCATGTGAAAAACAAGAGTTTGGGGTTTTTTACTATTATCTTAAAAACTGCAGTGACTCAATGAGTTGCAGTCCTGACTATACCCATTGCACTGATAGGAAAGGTTGGGGTGTTCATGGTCACAAAATATTTCAAAGACAAAAAATAATTAAACTCTGCTTTTCCTTGAAAGAATGTATAAAACTTTTAATAAACAACATCCATTTCTTAAAAGGTTGGAAATGTTATCAAAATGTACCTCTTCGTTTTGATAAGTCTTTTTAATTTTCACCTTCAGCTCTGATAAGACGAATGCATCACATAGAATAATCTTCAAAATAAAAATTGTTTTTTGGATCTTTGTATTTCCAAAATAAAAATCGGTTTTAATGCTTTCATTCTAGAGTGTTAATGATAGCAAGGAAAACAAAATTCCTAGAGAAATACAGAGGACAAGATATCGAATAAGTTATCAGTTCTTAGTTCTAAAGTCTGAAAATGTCTTTGAAGTGTCTCTTGCAATTAATTTGTTGGTTTTCCACTAGTGCTTATGTTTATGATGTCCTCTTGGTACTCTGTAAAGAACTTCGGAGGATCTGCCAGTTGAAACTATGGGGCCTCCAATCCATACATATAGACGGGTTAGTTGGGTAGATTTAGTTGTTATTGGGTTTTTGTGGTTTTGGAAAAAAAAAGAAAAAAAAAAAGCAAGTGAAAACAATCAAGAATTAAGGAAAAAAAATAATCTAAACACAAAGCCAGAAGAAACACTGGAAAAAAATATCTTAAGAAAAGCTAAGTGAATGAGCTTTTGAGCAAAGCGCTCCCTGTGAGAAGGCCTTTGAACTACAAGTCAAAATATTCTCCCTTGTCGCATGATGCCTGCTTGATGCCTTCAAGAAAACAAAACTTTGCATATCTAAGTAAACAAACAGGACTATATGAAAAATTGCATTTTCTTCTTCATTGACAAAAATGGCAAAACCTGTAATTCCATGGCTAATCAATCAATTTTAGAAAGGAAAGTGTTAGTTGATCTGCAATTTAATTGCATGGCTTTCAGATAAACCTTCGACACTGAGGACTTCTTTCTTCTCAGTGTGACATTATCAACATTAGAGACATTCAACATTACAGACTCCACGCAAATGTTTCTGAAAAGCTATCATCCTCTCCTGGACTTTAAAACTTCCCTCATGGTTAAGATTCACACTCAGTAGTACCTAAGCATTTCAGCAAAGAGTGAGACCCCTTGAAATGACCACTTGACTAGCCATTATCAGACAAAACAGTTCCTGCTGCAAAATGGTGCATAGATGATGCCTGGAGTGGATCACAGACATATTTTGGCTTAAGTACTGTGATGGAGCATCCCTCTCGCAGGAGCTGAACTCTCACTTTGGGACTGCCAACCCAATGCCCCAACAAACAAACGTGTTACGCTAGCAGTGTGTTGTGCTGCAGTTTTCTTTCCAAAGAGCTTGACCATCCACTGGTGGTGTTGAGACAGAGCTGTTAAACCCCTCAGGACACAAGCAGTTCTGCAAGACCTTGTTATACGTTAAATACAAATAGGTATATTGTAGCCTCGCATGCAGTCTATTTTACTTGTGCAAGTATGTTTTTTGTTAAACACATAAAACACAGAGTGGGTTTTAATGGTTGATCAGATCCTGTTAAAGCAAATTGCATGTTTATATAAAAAGGATGAAAGGTTCTCTATTATTCTACAAATTTCTAGCAGCACTGCACCTTGAAAGGGATTTTATAGCAAATTTGTAGCTTTGCAACCAGCTCATGAACCAAGGGGCATAAAAAGGACATGTGTTACAAGAGCAAATGCATTCCATATTTCAGAAATAATAAGTTCTTGCTTGAACCCAGATCCCATCAATGCAGAGAAAGGATTCTGTATCTATGGGAAGAAGGACTTTGCTGTCTTCAGCAGAACATTATTTCATTAAGGTTGCTAACCTGCTCTATGTTACGGCCAATCAAGTAATGTCTGAAAAGCCCCTGCTCTATACCAGAAAGCCCCAATGCCCTCCTTGTCTTACACTTTTAACTGCAATCCACACAAACATTCAAGAACAAAGAGCTACGTAAATGGAAACACTGACCCTGTTGATCAGGCACATCAGAGGTGAAAAGATTAAAAGACCCTAACAGCAAAGTCTGGCAAAAAGGTTCATGAAGGAGGTACCGTATATCTGCAGGCGATGGTGCCTTTCACTACACAAACATTCTGTTTACACAAGTGAATCTTCCCATAGACAGAAAGAGAATTTTCATTGATTAATGTCTTGCTATTAAATGAAGGTTGTGGGATTAAAAGGTGCAAAACATACATACGTCTCACAACCTTCAACTAGAGTAATGCTTGAGCCTCTATACGGTGTATTTGTACGGGTGTCTGTAAACCTGTGAAAATGCTGTTGTGTGTTTTACATTGAACTGTGTTTAAACCAGTGGAATATTATGCACACTGCAGCCTATGGCTATTAGGAATGCAGATGCCACTTAACTGGAAATAAGAGCAGGCAAATACTGAAAACGGTGCAAAAATATAGAAACTGAAGGCTCTGATAGATGAATCCTGCTGGAGCTAACAGCTAGGGTTTAAGACATTATCACTGCCAGCTATTTGCTCTGTCTCTGTGTCAGAGCATATCACCAGGATCTCCTTGTCCTGTCTCTTTAGCTTTCATCAATTTTGTTTGAAAACATCATACTATAAACCACAGTACCAGAGGATCTGAGACAGATTTGATCCTTGTGCTTTTCTAGAGGCACGGGTAACCCCTTCTGCTGCCCCAGTGAGATTCAGCAGAGATCGTCAGCTGGAGCCCTAAGCATATTGCTAGGGCAAGGGCAGTGAAAGTGAGAATATGTGATGATTCGCTGTTTTTGATAAGCTAAGTGAAGTCTTTGGATTTTATGTGCAGAACGAAAATTTCTGTTTCTCTACTAAACATGGACATTTAACTAGTTGTAGTCATGGTTCTTGTTTTCCACCCATAGCTTTCTTTCATATTAGCAGTTTTCTTATATGCATTGGAAACTCGCGGTCCCCAAAGGAGAGGTTCACAGTGCTAATTAGGAGAAAGAATGAATGAAAATAAATCAGAAATATGGAAAAAGACAGACTTTTAAGGTGCAAAATTATGTTCTCCGATGAGAAAAGTCACACTGGACTGAAGATGGTGAAAGCTGTCAATGTCTTGAGCAATACCTAAGCCACAAACAGTGAGCCGCAGAACATCCTCTGCAAATTCAGTGGGGCAATAAGTGGTGTAGAGCAGTGTAATGGGTTGCCTGCACCATCTGAGCACATAGTAAGCCTTGAAGTAACTCTTCTCTGTTCTTATTTATGTAAATCCTTATATGCACTCATCTCTGAAGTATTTGAGCTCTTTCAGTAGTGCACCAAGCAGTGATGCACTAAGACTGGCTGCATCTCCTTCTCTGCAGAAAAGGAAATGTAAAAGGATAGGCCTTGACAGTCAAGCAGAGGATGGTGAGCTCTGTGATAGTTGGCACTCCCCAGAGAACTTCATATCTGAGTCATGCCCTCACAAGTGTTGTCTCTTGCATAGATCTGCTTTATCTATTTAGGAAAACTCTGTTGTGCCAGAAGAGTAAAGCTACTGAGGTTTTGGGTTTTTTTGTGACAGGGCATTGGCCTGGCTTTGCTGAGTGCTGAAGGTTCATTTTTCTTCATCCACAGGCAGCAACCTGTAAAGCTTTACATTCGTATGTAGATGGTACATTTTGAATGGCATAGAAAAGTCAAACTGTGGGAGAAAAATTTTCCAAAAATACATCAGTAACTTGAATAAAATAAGCCAAAACTTTGACCACAAACTTCAGATGAAGTAAAGATGAATCCTGCACGATCAGCCAAAAATTACAGAAAAAATTCTAGTTTGTTCTTTTCCTCTTTTCCACTGCATACAAGTTTCAGTTTGTGTTAAAAGAAGGAAATTTCTATTTGCAAGCTAGAGAGATTTCCTGGGCTCAAAACCAGAGTATGTCTTTAAGCACTTTATCAAATTCACGCCTCCAGAATCCAATCACAAGTGGCAACCTATATTATTCCTTTATTTCCAACATAGCGGATGTGTAGATAAAGTCTGGCTTGATTTTCTTACTTGCAACATGTCCACATGCTTCTGTTGTAGAACACTCCAGGTTTTCAGTGGCTTAAAATCTTATTGTGAGAAGAGAATTCACATTTGGAAGCTAGGAGCCTTGCTGCTTTTTCTACTCCTTCCTGCCATCTGCAAGACCTCATATGGGGTAAAAATGAGAAATTACTTGAGCAAATCTTCAGATTTCCTCAGTTTTCTTTAAATAACATCCTCAGCTTTCTGCCTCGTGATTTACATAATAAGGAGACTGTGTTGTGTCATTACATCAGTTTAATTTCTTCAGGGAAAAAGGCTCCAGATGTATTTGACTAAGCCATTAGTGCAAACATCCCATTTTTGTAACATCATTCCCTAGGTCAGCTGTAAAGACACGCTGTTGATTTTGGCCACAGGCTTAGGAGTGGACAGACACTGCCACTTGATCTAAGCAGCTGCCTCCTCATCACTCCGTCCAGCTTCATTGTCATGGAGAGAAGTACAAACCCCTAATGGATCCACAACATGAGCACCGATTCATAAAACCTGGCAGATGACTCATCTGATAAAAATCACCATTGTAAAGCTATTCAAGGAGTGGAGGAAAAAAAAAAGATTTAGCCTTCCGTAGAGAGATTACTTCCTTTTGTCAGGGCGTTTTTCTTCAGTCATATGGGAATGAAATTATAAACAAATACAGAGTGCTGGATCCTGACACCTCCACTCCGGTGGGACAGTACTGCCAGTAGGTCTATTAGAAGCTCTGGTGATGCTTGTAGAGTAAGGTGTTACTCAAGGTGGGGAAGATTACAAAACTCCTTCCTGTCTGAGTCAAAAGCATCAATGAAGTGTAAAAATGAACAATATACGATCCAGCCTCCTTTTAGATGTAAAAATTTTACTAATTTTACTACAGTATTTGCTGTTTGATCCAACTCATAGCAAAAACTTGGCTACACTAAATTGTCACCCACTACCACATCCAGCAGGAGGAAGCTTTTTTTAATTGCAGATAAAGCATCATTGTCGATTTACTTTTGTACTGTCATACTGATCATTAGAAATGGAAGAAGTTAATTAAAATACGTAGTTTTAAATTGCTATCAAATTGTTCCAAATGGCACAACAATGCATGTGACAAAAATATGTAAATGAGTTCTCTGAAATACTTGAGCTGCCACAAAGCTGTTGCAAAGTAGAAGAATATGCATGGTTAAGCAGATGAACAGCTTCTAAAAGGAAATAATCTAAAAACCTTAATTACGAATAGATGTCTTCAGAATGGGTGAGTAATTCTTGTAGATGCTGACATGTTTGTATTGCCTTTGTGCCACAGCCTCTATTTGCTCTCTGGATGCAATCATAAGACAGTTTTTTTTGTAAATAGCTGGAGTTATAAAGTGGGTCTGGACTGTCATGTCCTCATACAATAAACAGTGTATTTTTCATTTAGAAACTCAGTAAAGATACCTAATATGACACAAAGATATGCAGTGATTACAATGTACAAGTATGGTAATGGGCAAACAAAAGATCTATTATTTTAATATTTGACGCATGGTCTCCTACAGAATTAGACGCTGTTAATCGGTAAAAAATTGCACTTACTGCTGTCTACTGGATTTGTCATAACTGTTCAGATCCCTGTTGCTGTGCAGGAGATGTGGTATTTGCTCTTAATTGCATCATTTGAAAGCTTTAGAAGAGGGTATTCTAATGATTAAATCAATGTAAACCAGGTTTCAGAGCCAAAATAATCAAAAGTCTGACGAAGGCAAATGTTCTCAATAAACTGAGCTTGCCAAACACAAGTGCTAATTAACACCTGATTCTAATTTGGTGATTGCGAAAGTGTGGCAATGGAGCCCTATGATTTTGCAAGTGGAAATAACATTGCTTCTCTCCATTGGTAGATCACATGAATTGCGCTTGCGGCCAAAATTCCTCCTTTTGATCCGCTCTGGGGACAATCCATCAACATGGTGGCAGCTATATTCAGGTTGTACAATACTTCCCTGTCTAATGATATTTACCATTCCCTGGTGTCTTCCCCACTGTAATGATTCTGAGTGAAATTTTCTCTTCCTTGATGTTGGTCTTCATTGACAGTGTTCAAAATATGAAAGTTTAAAATATCACACTGACTGCAAATGGCAAACCCAAGTGGTCACATTCTCATTTCATATTTCCTGTTACGATTGTTTCAGATTTTAGAGGGAGGAAGAATAAATCATCTTTCAGCCAGTTTTTACACATGCACCTGAAAGCTCAGGACCTCCTACGTACCATATCAAGTCTTTCATTCAGCAACACACTTGTAACAAAACCAAATGTATTAGCTTGCGACTAATTCTTGAAGTCATTGGGCGTTTGATCAGTCACCTGAATAACTAAGGGTTTTGCCTTGCGTTGCAAAGAAGTTCTTTGCCCTCTTCATCATGGGTGAGGACAAGCAACAGACCCAGCCAAAAACTGACACTAGATGGTATCTCTGTTGACGGACCCAGCAGCCTACCAAATGGCCAAGACTGACTTTGCGAACAGAAAAGGACTGGAAGAACTACTCTCTTTCCTGAAAGAAGTAATAAGGGTTTCTGGTACACACAGTGAGTCTCTTCTGTGGACAACTGGAACACTTTAGGCCTTGGGACCATTAATCTAGTGTCATCTCTCAAAATAATCTTTTTTTTTTTAAGTGCACATTCAATGATACTCTCACATTCCTTTGCGCAAAGGAATGATTCAGTGGCACCATTCCACCCTCAAACAAAAGTGGCACGGCACAAAATAAAGTTACCGCTACCTTAGACCTAAAAGTTGCAACACTTCTCCTTATGATATGCCTAAAATAACATGCACTTGATCTTCCTGTGCAACATACAAAAGTAATTACCAAGGCATACACTACACGAAGCATCTTCAAAAACAAAGCCACATAAATTTAGCTTCTAGCTGACTGTTGGTGAATTTGGTTATAAAATCAACACCTCATGTATTTGATCTATACAACAGTTACATTATACCATCTACTGATTTTAATAGTTTACTCAGTCTCTCATTTAAAAAAAAAAAGAAAGCCAAATTTGTAAGCACGGGGTCTGCAGAAATATTTGCAAAGACTCGTAAGTATTTTATTACCTCTGCAGTGCAAATGTATTTGACTGTGTGTTTAAAGCAACTGCAGTTTGTTCTTAATAAGAGTGAATTTGCACTATAAATGGCATCCCCTTCTTAGAAACAATACTTCCTTTATCTACTTGTGTTCAAAAGCGCCTAACAGGGAAACCTAACTTATCTGTTTCATCTTAAAACTGGAGCTGCCTGTCAAGCTTTGACAATCTTCAGATTCTTTTGGAAATAGGAAGCAACCCATTGTGTTCAAATTTGCTCTTAGTGACAGCTGATCCCACAGGAGCATCTAGTTAGAAAATAATTGATAGCACTTGAAACAGAAAAGATTGCAAATCAGGTATGACAAGTTTGCATTCAACGGCAGTCCTAAAACTAATTGTCCAGTTCAGAAATCAGCTTCAAAAGAGGAAAAAACTTAAGGGGAAGGAAATGAGAAGTTTGTTTATTACACATACACTTTCATTCTGACAATATTTTCCTTTTAAAAGGCAGGTCTGGAATAAGCAGTACATTAAAGGGATGGGCCCAAAGCAAAACCTCTAAACCGAACACTCCAAATTTTATGACTCAAGCCCATCTGTAGTTTGTTATAAACAAGTCATAAGGCATAAATGAAAAAATCTGGATGCGGAAGGGTAGAGGCTCGATCCTGCTACTATTGAAGTTAACAGAAAATCTCTTGCTGACTACAGAGGACTTTGGATCAGGCATTAAAATTCCAAAGTAATACTGGCAAAGCTTCAAACGTGTGAGTGTGTGCACGCGCGTGCTTGTGCATATCTGCACACACACACACAATATTAGAAATTTTTAACCCCGATTCTTCTATCAGACTATACCACCGGATGTCAAAAATGAAGATAACATGGGAGGAAGTTTATTTTGATGAGGAAATCCCTAAATGCTGTAGAAAATATGCTTGGAATGGTTAATTAGCATGTAGGGGCTTTGGAGGAAATGATATCTTGCAGCTTGACCATCATCTTTTTGCCAGGTTTCCCTTCGATTTATCTCTTATCTGCAGGAAACTGTCTCACAGCTTCTGAATCTGCTGTTGGCTAAAAAGAGAAAAAGGACAATGACTCATTGTTGGGCAACAGGACAAGTTCTATTTGGATTCTAAATTTCCACACTAATGCTAGTTAATGTCATCTCTAATGTACTTCAGCCCATCCAGGGGATATCCAGGGTGGGCTCTGAAACTAACCAAAAGTGAAAGTTCCTTCGCAAAAATAACAAACAGTAAATTAAAAGAAGATAGAATACCCAAGGGATGAAAACACTGAGTAATGCAAAAAGTATCTGCTGTATTTTCTATGACTAAGGCATCAAAAAGGCCTTATTAATAAATGCAAGTATTGTAAATGGGAAAGTAACTGGTGACAGGACGCAGCAACTGATACCCACAGAAATTATTGCTGGCCAGAGAATAGGAAGCACGTTGCCTGCTGCGACTTACGTTCGAGGGACTATTTTCACGCACAATCAAGCAACGTGGGATTCCTTACTCTGCAGCTTTTATTGAGGGCTGGCAAGGAAGATCTGGTTAGCGACATGCCGCGGGAGATGCCGCTGTGTCTAGCAGCCACAAACAGAGGCAGGGTCCGGGGAAGCACACAGGCGTGAGGTTTGAGCGTCCCGGCCGCTGTGCTGGAAGTTCAGCACGCGTGTAAATGCCGAGCTGAAGGAAGTGCTGGGGGAGGGATGAGATGCATCAGATGCTGGTTGTGCCAACACTAATGAGTACGTCAATGAAAGGATTAAGAAAGGATGGGGACATGTTGCTCCCATTCCCTCTCCTACAACGATTGCTCCAGTGCTCAGAGGTGTGGCTTGGTTTGGGCAAGAACTGAAAATTCAGCAGCTTCTCCAAATATTACATAAAAGGAAAGAATGACATAAAAACACGATCTAACCGTGTAAACATTTTTTCCAGTTTCACAGACCAAATCCCAAGCATGTCATGCGTCTTACATTTTTTATTCCCCCAGCTCTCTTTCCCCAGTGCTGAGCTAACATCTGAAATGAGAGTACACAATCAGGATGTTAATAATCAAGGAGTCTGCTCGCTGCATTATACAGACATCAGAGGAATTTCTTCCACTGTCTGATGAGTATTATAAACAGGCCCGTTTGTATTAACAGAGCCTTATGTAGCAAATCCAAAAGTGACAAACCAAACAGTTTTAAGTGGTTACATTCCATCTCCAAATGTCCCCAGTATCAAACATCACTAGAAACCTGCATCCTGGCTGCATGTGAGGAAAACAAAGAGGCCCACAGTCAGTTGGACTAGACGCTTGGTGTTAAAGCAGATGACTATGACAAGGTTTTTTAACTGCCAAAGTGACACTGCAATTGCAATCTGGTATTGCAGCTGGAGAGCCAGAAATATTGTATCAGTTACCGAGAGGGAAGGCATTTGTTCTTGAGAGCGACACTTCAGGAAGGGTTTACATCTGAGTCATCATCTTTGACAGCATGTGTGTCCATCAGCAAGCTGAACAGCACAGCTTCTGCAAAACATTTTAGGGAGGTTTTCAGATCTGCAGATCACTGTGGACCTGATTTGCTACCCTATGAAGTCAAAGGAAAGGTCCCTTTTCTGTGGGTTGAGGACTGATCCCTAGATGGTAATTCTTGGACTTAGAAACGGTATTAACCATTCCAAGCGCGTGGCCAAACTGACTGAACTATCACCCAAAACCTAACGTTTTAGGCAAACTGACCGAATAGGCACAGCTCTTTCCCCGTCCTGCTTACAGTACGTAACACACAAAAGCAACAAGGAGTAGGGGGAGATAGCAGGAAAGGAAAGATGGGAAACGTGAATGCTCCTAAGACTGGTGGGTTTTTTCTTGTGTATGTTGCGATGGTTTCGGTGGGCTGCTGCTGCATCAGCTGGCTGTGAGACCGCCAGTTTTTCCCCCTTTCTTTCTGAGCTCTTTTCCCTCTCCACCATCTCAGCCCCTTGAGAGACGGGGAGTCCTCCTGGAGACACGCGTGCGGGCTGAAGTGAGACGGGGACTGCTGCAAATCAGCAGCAGCAGACCTTTCCGTGTGGAGGTAGCGAGGCTGCAATCCTGAAGCACGGTGGGCTCTCAGGGAAGACTGGTGCATTTTAGGAGAGAGAGGGCTATATGCTGGCAGACCTCTTAATTTCATGCTAGATAACTGGATGGAAAGGCAGGTTCAGACTATTTTGATCCAACCATGAAGCACCATCTTCTCTACGACCACCATCTGCCACGGGGCTAAACACCTTGGGAGCAGGGAGGACTGGACCAGAAATGCTGGGAGAAGGAGTTTTATTCACCAGAGCTGGCTGATGCTTATTTGCTGTTTATTTCAACCAAGTCACTTGGGTTTCCCAAGTGGGCCTGGAAACTGCGAAGGAACAGTCTTTCTCATGAGATTTCCTGTTGGTGCTGCATCCAGTAGCACCGGAAATATCACAAGAATAGCTTTTCTTGTGGTATTTTATTACTTCTGCTTCTGCTCCTGGCCGGAACTGGGAAGTACAGGGGTGCATGGAAATGAAATATAGTGGTCAGAGGAGAGTCTGCCAAACATTTGGAAACGACAACAGCAAGAAAGGTCATTCACTTAAGTCTCAGGAACTGCTTCCGATCTGCTCTTATTTTATTCAGACACATTTACGTGGTGCTGCTTTTAGAAGTCATTCACTCAAGGCTGGCATCAGTGTGCATTCAACCATTGAGGGTCTGTGGTTTAGCTGTGAGTACTGCTGGTAAGTTCCTATAGAGAAGTGACTTCTGTTTCCTAAAATGTTTAACTGACATAATCCATCATCAGAATAGGCCCAAGCAAAAAAAAACCACCCACCCTGCTACATCTTGTAGTTGCACTGCCTTTATTTAATATTACAGCAGTATGATTAGCCATATTAGACAATATACAAATCTGCACATACACTTTCCTGGATCAAAACCCATCCATACCACAAAGAGCATCTATTTCTCTCAATTTATGTCCTGCTCAGAATTGTTTGACAAATGCTTTGTGCAGACAAATTCTGTCTAGCAACTGTTTGTAAATACGCATTGCAAATACTTCTTCGGCTCTCTCAGACAGTGGTTCTTGGTGGCAGAAATGACTAAGCAGCATAAGCAGCTGCTAGCAATTCTCCCCCAGCCATGTTTGCCCTGAAGGCAGAGTAAGGCAGCTCAGGGGCTTGATCCAAATGGAAGGGGAACGGCTCAGGCAGGAGTGGATACCTAGGAGCAGCTAGGAGGAAGGGGAAAGCCAACAACAGCTCAAGGCAGCAAAAGCTGTTCGGCAATTTACACCCTTGGCATTGCAATCAAAACTACCTAAACCACATGGGACTGTTTCCATTTCCTGTTTGGTTGATGCAATCTTTACAAGTTACTCTTGTTTCTTCCTGAAGTGAATTCTTTTTCACTGCAAAACTAATTTTGTTCCGTTATTAAATGAGTGTTGGCTGCTAATCAACACTTTGCCTTCCTGAACAAGCCCCATTTGCAAACAAACCAAATTAAAAGGGGAATGAACACAGATGAAGACAAATTCAATCTAAAAGGTAGACCAAGATTCCCCAAGTTCGTCCCCCTCATTATCTGACTCTCATCCTAAGAGCACTTTGCTCAGTTTAGATTAGAAATGTTAAGTTTTGCTACAGATATGGCAATGTCATAAGAAATAATCATGGGTACTTTCAATTCCTTTTTTGCAAGGGACACAGGACACTTGCCTCACTCATGAAATTATCGCATTGAAGTCGAGGGGACTATTCCATAACAATAAAGATAAGAAAGATTTGGCCCAAGAAGGCTGTTTTTCTTCTGATGCTGTTTTGGAGAGCTACAGGCACATACTGATAGAATTAAAAATCCTGTCATACGCGGTCCCATATGCTTTGTACTAAAATGGGACCAAATTCTGCATCGACAACCTGTGCAAGCATGACAGAAAAAATTTCTTTTGCAGTTAAAAAATCTGTTTCGTTCCTCACTCCCTCACAACCGCAGAGATATTCTGAAGCATGGTTCACAGTTCAAAGTCATTATTGTTGTAAAATACCTTGGTTATCATCAAGGACTTTGTTGTTGCACTCTGCAGATGGCGTGGCTCCACTCCCAGATGTCTGCTCTTGTGCTTTCACCAGAGTCACCCAGCACGGCCTTCTCTCCCCGCTTTGTGCCAAGGAAGAAGACAGTTTGAAGCCAGCTTCACTGGTTTTCCTTCCTACCTCTCCAGGCCATGTGGTACTGCACAGGCAGTCAGGTCGCCAGCATATTTCTCCCTTGCTTCTCCCTACCTGCAAGTTGATCCTGGCACTGCATCCCACAGTTTTGCTATTGATCTCTGCCAGGGAGACACGTTAAACCTAATAACCTCCTGCTACAGGGAAAGGGGGAAAATGAGAGGTAAATTCAGGTAGATCCTAGTGTCACAGAAAGGTGAGCAAAAGAAACTGTTAGAAGCCAGGTAGGAGTAAAATTTCTGACAAAAACTTTACGTTCTCTGTCTTCTTACGAAAAGAAAAATTAGAAAGGATAAGAGAGGAGAGGAGAGGAGAGGAGAGGAGAGGAGAGGAGAAAGAAAAAAGCATCCTTCATCACTCACTCATAGAAACAGGAGAGGTCAAATCCCTTTTGTTTCACACTCTGCACTGCTCTGAGTTGACACTATTGGGTGATGTTTGGGTCATATCTAGTGGTTACCTGTGCATTTATTGAATACCTATTCTTCTCACTGTATTAAGAGCTGGGACATTGAACTATAATTCTGTGGTAAAAGAGAACTGCACGGTATGTTCTACTGTTGTAGAGTTGCATAACATATACAAAATTTGTATGAACATATAACAAAAATTAGGTATCTTTTAGAAGTAAGCTGAAAAACATTCTTAAACACCAGCAAATGAAATCTGATGAAAGACTGAATTATTATTCTAGACCAACACAAACAAGTCTTCTCTTTTTCAATGTACTTTTACACACGTTATAACCTGATATTGACATAAAACATGATAAAGATGCACATTTAAACCTTCAAAATTAAGCAGCAGCAACCTTCTTCTAGGGAACAAGAATGACTCCTCATCATTATCCCAGAACTGCAAAGCAAGTCAATCTGCCTTTACACATTGTGCTTCTTTCTTATTCAAGTAAAGCTGTAAGGGTCTGCAAGGAGAATTTTAAAGTCAATGGGAGCTTTGATTGGAAAAGACACAAAATCCCCTTTACCTGCCATTTGCCACAATAAAGTGAAAGTCTGAAAATTCATAGCTGGATTATGTGCATCCAGTGCACTTTTATTTCACAGCACTGCATAAAATGAAAATACTGGCTAGGAATGGGTGGTCCAGATGAATATAGCCATCCCTTTCCATGATATTCCTGAAAAAGCCTGAAACAGCGACTGTTTTTCATGTTGCTTCACAACCCTGAAGTGTTAATAGTACACTCACAACAGAAAGTTTTCAATGTGCCTTAGTAACTATTGTGGCCGGATAGTAAAAAGTTTGAACAGCTGCAGATTCCATGTCCAATCTCTAGCTACGTTTTTGACAGACCTCTTAGGCTTGCATAATAAATACAGAAAAGCTTAAGCAAAGACACTGAATATCATTATCGACATTATTACGCGAGCAGATTGCAAACCAGTCAGCATCCTAAAAAGTGTCATTGGACTAAGACATTTTCCTGCCATTTTTTTTTGTCTGTTCTCTAGAAAGCACCAGCAATCCTGAGGGTACATACAGCCCTGAAAACTGTGGTTGTACTCGGATCTCGGATTGTGCAAAAGTGACATGGAACGGCTCTAAATTCACCTGCCACCAGTACTTAAACAAAGCTTTGCTGAGAGTCTTTTGCTGACTTTGCTCCGTTTAGAAATCAAAGGATGATTTCTTTCAAGTGACACTCCTAGAAATGGTAACGTAATTGAATGAAAAATTAAAAATAGGTGCAAGCTGCAAAGCTCAGATTCGCCAACAGATTGAAAATTTTAGTGAAACTGAAGATGTTGACTGAAAGGTTCCGATGCACCCAGAACTGGGGGTGGGGGGCCTGGTTTGGCCAATTCATGGAAAAAGGCAAATCATAACGTGTGAGTCTGTACTCACTTCTATATTTCCCTGGCATTTGGGAATGTTTGGGTCTGAGGTTTTGTGTTGAAATTTCAGCTACCTATTATTATGATTTAAGGAGCTTTGTTTTAATTCTTTTCTAACACTTCACTGGAACACAGGCTTTCAATTAACTCACTGCTCTCCACTTGACTTTTCAAAGTAGCACCGTAAATGAGAGGATGAAGAACTAGAAACGGTGTGAGGGTCAGCCGCTGATAAATGTTCTGCAGGCAATTAGAGCTGGTTGAGGTCCTGGCCCTCTGAGCTGTGGTCACCACAGCAAAAGCACAGGACAGAATTTGGGTTTGATTCCCGACAGCATCAAAAATTCTTTCGATATCACTTGCATTTTAGGTAAATAAAGGACCAAAAATAACACTTTTATTTCCCAGGAGAGTTTCAAAGATAAATTAACTAATGTTTGCAACTAATTTGGATTTTAGAGAGGGGGGTGTGGAAGAAACACTCAGCTGCGCCAAGAAAAACAGCAGATTCTCTTCCTTCAGTGTTCAGCAAGCTACATAAGCATGTGCTTGACTTTGAGAATGTGCTTAAATCTACCCCACTAAACGAGAGCAGAAGCCCACAGAGTTAATGTTGTGCTTTGGTGCTTTTCTAAATAGGTAAAAAGAACAGGTATAACTGAAAAAATGCACAGTATACATACAGACTTGAGGATGGCAAACAGTCTGAACCTTCAGCGCTCCTTCATCGGTCTCCAAGCCTGGCATAGCCGTGTCTTTACTGCATTGAGTCACTTTCCAAACACTGGATATCCACAGAGGACGACTGCAGGCAGCAACTTTCAGGTACCTGAAAGCAGAATTTGTCTCATTATGTTTGAAGGGTGAGTTTTAAAGGTGCTGAAGGGAGAATTCCACCACTCTCCTGAAGAGAACAAGTTGTGTCATTAGGGACTCCGAATCACAGCCCTGGGTGCAGGACTTGGGGGCGGGGGGATTTGGATTCTTGCTGAACTTTGCAACTCTGGCTTAGCCGTATGAAATGAAATTGAACTGGAACACGGCCTTAATCGGTAGTTATATTTTATCAGCACATCAAACGGGCACAGGCTTGACACTGTCCCAGCTCTGCCAGAGCCCTCGCAGTTATTTAAGAAGCATTCTTTTAAAAGACTTGAAAGAAAGCAGCTCGCAGCCTGCAACATTATCAGTAGTGTGCATCTCAGGGTCTAACACGTTTTGGAATTGGTTATCAGTGGCAGTAAACCCAACATTTTATAAGCTTCTATTCTTGTGCTGTATTTGTAAAAGCTGTCAGTGGAACAAATGCTTCTTTCATTGGCTTTCTGGAAATGTAAAGTTCATTCAAAGCCTAGAAAATTAAATTGTGTTGGTCTGGGAGACGACATGTAGGACAACATCTGCTTCAAAAGTCAGAAGGCCCCTGAGTCAGAGGAGACTTCAATTGATTTGCCAGAGAACCGAAACCAGATGATTTCAATCAGCCCCCAAAACCGCCTTCATGGCCGGCGTGCGCTGGAGAAGGCACACTTTGACCTCCAGCACACACCCAAGCAGCATCCCGCAGCATCCCGCAGCATCCCGCAGCA
>VZTL01059960.1:233-14828 GCA_013400535.1 Scopus umbretta
CGCGGCCGGCGGTCGTGGCTGGTGGCGGCAGAAGGCTTGCTCCTCACGCTCTGCGAGTGAGGGACTTCTCGCGGGCCGCGTACCAAAAAGCAAGTCCAGTTTAAGCTCTGATGCTTTGCTGCACGGCCTGTGAGAAATGGCGGAATTACTTAACACGCAAACACTGTTTGTTCTTCCAGATGCTAAAAGGACTGTTAACTATACATGATTGGCGACATCGTAGAAACTAAACAATGCCAGCTAAAAGATCCCATGGATTTGTTTCGTTCTGGGCACGTTGTAAAAATATGTGCCCCTATGGTCCGCTATTCAAAGTAAGTAACTGTCACGTCAACTACGCTTGCAGTGTATTTTGTCTGAGGAAGTTTATCTTGACTGTAAAACCGGGGATGATTACCTTTTTCTCCTGCAATTATTTAGACGGTGGTAGACATGGGACATGCTTTATCTTATGTTTATACTTGGACATGCCCACAGTACTGCTTGTCAGAACAGCATTTTAGAATAGCTGATCAGAAAACTGTCTTTACTATTTCTCTCTTTAATTTTCATGTGTCTGCAGGTTGCCTTTCAGAACCTTGGTTAGGAAATACAGTTGCGATTTGTGTTACACGCCAATGATAGTGGCAGCTGATTTTGTGAGATCTGCAAAAGCTAGAGACAGCGAATTCACAACAAACAAAGGTATTTCTTTTTTTAAGAAACCATTTCCTTGTCAGAATGTTTCGTGTGGCAATAAACTAAATCGGCCAAGTGAATGAAGTCTGTCACACAACTTGATGTCAGTTAATAATTTTGGTATACCGCATCTGGTTGGCTGTAAAACTATAGAAATATTCTCAGTGAGAGTAAGCGCATTCCAGTGATAGAGTGTCAAATGAAATAGTGGAAAGCCTAGTCTCCCCCTGTAATCAGGGCCTCCAAACTGATTTAGATGCGTGAAGGGTTGACCACACATAGCTGGCCAGCAGCTATGCACCCACACAGCTGCTCACTTATTCCTCCTACACGCCCGCAGCAGCAGAGGAAGAGAATAAGAAAAGCAAAAGGCAAGAAAAGCTCATGGGACAAGGTAAAGACAGCTTAAAGTGAAGGAAAGAAGGAGATTAAAAAACAAGCGATGCAAAGGCCGTCACTTCCCACCTCACACCAGCAGACCAATGCCCAGCCAGACTCCAAGCAACGGCCACCCTGGAACACAATTTCCGTGTCCCAACCCACTTTCTTCTTCCCCTACCACTCCAGTTTTATTGCTGAGCTTGATGTTATACAGTATGGAATGTTCCTTGGGCCAGTTTGGGTCAGCTGTCCCAGCTGTGTCCACTCCCAATTTCTTGCCCACCCCAATCTACTTGCAGGGGCCAGGGAGAGGCAGGGTGAGAAAGAGAGAAAGTTTTGACACTGTGCAAGTACTGTGCAGCAATAGCCAAAACATTGATGCATTATCAACACTGGTTTTGTCACAAAATCCAAAACACCGCACCATACAGGCTGCTAAAAATAAACAAATCTAAAAATTGACTCCATCCCAGCCAGACCCAGTAGAAGATGGTAGTAAAATTCTTTTCCCAGCAATTGCTGTTTCTCGTGTGTTTCAGAGATGAATACTTAACTCATTGCCAGGAAAAGTTTTCTGGTCTCTTACAAAAATAAGAATGTTGCTAAAGGTGAAAAAATTAATAGACCAGACATTGATACGGTGGAGTCAAGGATTAATAAAAGAAGCAGGGTTTCAAATCAGCTGGAGTGGAGGGGGCTGTTGGTGGGCTCCTTCAGACAATGAGAGGGTGATAAAGAGGCAAGAAGAGGCCAGGAAGTTGAAGCATGGCTAGGGTTGATAGGGAGAAGCAAGGCTTCAGGCACAGTACAGAAACAAAACCAGAACACATACAAAAAGAAGAAGTATGAGGAGTTGTACAGAGTCCTGGCTGTAAAGCAAAAGAGAAAAGTGGTATGAAATATGTGGGAAGAGGTGACAATAACGATACAGATCTGCTGGCCTGAAGTGGCTGCAGTAGAAGAGTGTAACAAGGAACATAGAAGCATAGGCTGCAACTGGAGGAACAAAGAGAGCGCTGCTAATGTGCTAGTAAGATTGGTGTGTAGGTTCTATGAAGAGTGATGATTGAAACTATTCCAACCACCGAACTGGTGGCTTCATAAATGTATATAGAATAGGGAAAGTATATTTCATTATTTTAGCACTGTCTTTTTACTGTGGTGCATTATTCAAATAGAACAGAGGAGTTACAGAGAAAAGTCGCATTGGGAAGCACAGGTAGATTCTCTTACTAGTGGAATACAACTTTAAAAAAGCATGAATAATTCGTTGTAAAAATAAATGAGTAAGAACATAACTGACAATGTATATGGCTCAAAGCTCCACAGAGCCACTAGTTTGCCTCCTTTAAATTTACTTACACTTCTAATCTGCACAACGTCCTGTGGCATCGAAGTTCCACAGGTCAGGTGTGTAGTGTATTCTGGGGGGGTGCAGGGACAGGGAAAGAAAAAATTCTTTATGCTATAACTTTGCTGCCTGATAACAAGGGGTACAAAATGAAATGTTCTAGTGTTGTAAACAATATCTTTTCCCTATTCACCTCTTTCATGCTGGTCTTAATTTTATAGGCCACTAAGACAGCTTTGCCAAGATTATAGTATTTGCATTATTAGCATTTATGCTTTTAAGAAGTAGCTCCACAACAGGTTGTGAAATTTTAATGTGGTTTTATGTTTCACTTCCTGGCTGTTTGGGGATTTTGTCTTCTAATTAGCAGAGTAGGTTTGGAGCCTACAATTGCAATTTCTGCTTTCCATTTTCTTTGATATTGATATTTCTTTGTTTTGTATTTCTCAGATAGAGGTATGTTGTGGTTTACCCCCAGTCGGCAGCTAAGCCCCACTCAGCCGCTCGCTCACCTTCCCCTGCCCAGTGGGATGGGGGAGAGAATTAGAAAAAAAAAGAAGTAAAACCTGTGGGTTGAGATAGAGGCAGTGAATTTTTTTTTAATTTTTTTTTTTCCTTGCTGGATTTTTAGGTAACTTCTGGCAGTGTCTCAGCTTGATTGCGAGGGCACTGCTGCCTTTTCTGACTTAAACTCCAGTACTTCAAAAACTACTTATTTTCCACTAAAATAGAAAAAGCTTCAGAAACACTCATGGTCTTTTCAGTACCAGAAGTGCACTTGCTTGTGCATTTGTTGGATTATCTCTTTCCATCAGTACTCAGATATCTCCCTTCCTCTTAACTGCAGCTATTGTTTACATGGAGAGTGCTAAGACTGTTTGAGATATTTTTAAATGCCTTTAATGTAATGCAGTAACTGTAAAAGAGGAGAGCATATTCCAAATGACCATCTGGCTCTGCAAGGGCCTAGTAAATCACAAGTAGTTCAGCAGACCCAAGCTGAGGAGCACTGACACTTGAGACAAAGCTGCCAAAGCTGCCTCTGCCCGTGTGTTCTCATTCCAACTCCGCATATCACATTGTGGATAAAAACCAGCCGTGCTGGCACAGAAGAGGAAAACGATGGGCTGGGACAAGGAGGGGCATAGCCTGTGGGTTGTTTAGCTCCTTTCTGAAGGGTTCATTCCGTAAGCAAGTTTCCCACCTGGCAAGAGAGAGCGCCATGTCAGCACAGCGAAGGGGCAGCATGCAGACAAGAAGGGGCAGGCTAGGGGGGGAAGCATGAAGGCTGCTGAAAAGTGGAGAATACTTAGTTTCATATATCATCTTTGTGAAAGATAAGCATCTGACCAATTTCAGTCAGAGTTTAAAGTATATGTTGAGCCAGTGACAGCTAGGACAATTATGTTTGTCTGAATTCCCACCCCTCTTGATAGACATACTCATTTAGTAACCACTGGTCAGCTACCTTTATTTGTCATCTAGGGCTCGCAGAATCACAGAACAGTTGTTTGGAAGGACCTCTGTGGGTCATGTTATCCAGCCCCCCTGCTCAAGCAGGGTCACCTAGAGCCGGTTACCCAGGACCATGGCCAGATGGCTTTTCAATATATGGAAAACATTCAAAATTTTTAATTTCTTCTTGTTATTTTCTGGGGGTTTTTAAATCTAAGTATCTTTTCATTGGAGTAGGTGATCATCCATTGATCGTTCAGTTCGCTGCTAAAGAAGCACAGGTTTTGTGTGACGCTGCCCGTATCGTCTGTCCTTTTGCAGATGGAATAGACCTAAACTGTGGCTGTCCTCAGAGGTAAAGTTTTGAAAAAGCTGGGTAAATACAATGAAATAATTTGAGAATAAAGAATTCTGGTCTTCATTTTCATAGTGATTTCTGTCTTAACTTAAAAATAGACTTTGAGAGAGAAACAGCTTTTTAACCTGTCAAATGTTTTGTGGCAAGACACTGTTCTGAATGTTCCGAGATGCCTGTCACCATGGTGAGACTGGAAAAACCAAGTGTATTTGCCAGCTTGCCTTTTTTTATTTCTGAGATGTTGAGTGTTGGCTCAGAAGTGAAGCGTCCGTCCCTTCTCAACAGCTGTTAAATATGCATTACCAAAAAGCTTGCTGCAGATAATTTGGAAAGTGTTTTGAGAAATGATGTGGCAATTCCCAAAATAATGAGGCAAGTCTCTGCTGTCTCAGAGTTCTGAAAGTGAAGGATAGTCTCCAAAATATAATTATACAAATTATATTATTCAGGAAGTGCCAAAAATAATTTCTTCCATCTTTTATTAGGTTTATAAGTACAGTGAATTAGTGATCTACTTCTCACTTAAATTGATAAAGATTTTGTCTTGACAGTGAAACAGAGTAGTAATGCACAAATGAAGATTCTTGCTAACTGGTTCAAGTGAGAACCATTCATTACATGCTTGTCAGACTGTCTCTTTCTAAGTGAAGACCTCAAAAATAGATTTAGGAAAGCAAAAGATAATTCTATGAGGCAAATACTTAATTTGTCTATTCTAATTAGGTTGTCTTGACTTAAAATTATAGTATTTGAGAAAACTCTTTTCTGGAGAGATCTGAGAGTTTGGAATGGAAGTGTATTTTTTTCCTAAGCTAACTACAGTCAAGTATGCCAAACTGTAAGTCCCTTTTAGGCCAAAAATGTACACTTACATTTGAATCCTTTGTTTCTTGTGCATGCTGGTTTCAAAATTTAAAAAAAATTGTGCACTTAATCTGCCTTTATAAGAAAAATTGTTTAAGAAAAAAAAACCTTCTGCTGTTAAGTGGAAAGAAAGGTTATTTCCTGCCAGTCAAAATAATGTGTTTTGCAGTTGAGGGAAAACAGAATATTACTGAAATCGTATCCTTATTTGCATTTCAAAAATCTTCCTTTTCAATCAAAAGTCATTTTCTGTTTAGAAGAAATCCATAATCCAATGGAAGAGGAAACATCAAACTGTTTATTTTATGTATGATCTAAACCATTGTTGATTAAATGTTAATTTATCTTCATTGCATGTCCATTTTGTGGACAGAAAATGGAACTGGAAGAGATTAGTAACTTGTCCAAAGTTCTAACGGCACAGTGGAGACTGAACCAGGATCTAAAAGCTGGTGTCAAACTGCAGACGAATCATTGATCTACAGCCAGTACTATCTCTCTTTACTCAAGCACACATTCTAAAGGTCCTAAGGAAAGAAACTGATGTATTTGACTAAAATTGATCTGCATTTTTTCAAATACAGTGTTCTTTTGCTTTTAAAGGTGGGCGATGGCAGAAGGTTATGGTGCTTGCTTAATAAATAAACCAGAGCTCATTCGAGATATGGTGAGACATGTACGGAATCAGATTGACAACCCTACATTTTCAGTATCTATTAAAATAAGGTAGGTCTAACCTAAGTGCTGTTTGTGGTACATGGGAAAATCCTTTTAACTTTTTTTAAAGAAACATGTTAGTGTAATAGTGACGCTATACTATATGTAATTCTGTTAATGTAATATTACACGTTATAATAATTTCCTTACATGTGAAGACTGCTGAGATTTTTTGACCCCAGATGGTAAAAGAATATCTGGGGCAAGTAATCCCATACTTCGATAGCTGAACCAGCACAGCCTTTGACTACTTACCCAGATAACATACTGGATGCTAGAATTTTCTTGCAATCCAAACAACGTGAAAGTTCAAGTGAAAAGGTCTAGGGTTCCATAAAAGAAAAGTAAGGCATAGTCCGTATCGTCACAAGGATTTATTTCGTGAGCTGTCAGAGGCCAGAGCCACCGTTGCTGTTGGCTATAAAGGGAAGGGTAACAAAGCTGGGAACTGGTCCCCAGAGTGCTGTAAGGAACATGTTCTGCTTCCTTCCATGACTTTTAAAACTTCTGTAAACTGTTGCTTTGCATTGCTTTGTACCACCTCATCCACTGTTTACCCACACATCCCATGTGGCTTTTGCATATTTGTCAGTTAAATTTCAACTCAGTTTGCAATCCTTCAGGAAGGGAGAACTAGTATGAATGAGATTCTTTTTTTTTTTCCCCACACAAAATAATTATGTTTATTTTAGAATCTTTTGGGCACCCACGCTCAATCTCTGTAAAATTTACCATGTGTATTTCAGAGATGTGATATAATTGGGAAACACTAAATTAAATAGTGGTTTCAATACATTAAACTCGCATGTCTTTATTAAAAAAAGAAACCAACATAACTCTTTCTCTTCCAACAGTAATGTTTTCTTTATTTATACTACTATACAAATCTGTGGTAACTCCTCCTTAGGGAGGGGGGGCTTTTTGTGCAGCTCAGGTAACTTACTATCTAATGTTTTCATTCCTTGGAATTTTAGGATCCATGAGGACCTAAAAAGAACAGTTGACCTGTGTCAAAAAGCTGAAGCAACTGGAGTTTCATGGATTACAGTACACGGGAGAAGTGTAGAAGAAAGACATCAGCCTGTACATTATGATGCAATTAAAATAATTAAACAAAGCATGTCTATACCTATTGTGGCTAATGGAGACATTAAAACTTTAAAAGATGTTGAAAATGTTCATCACTTGACAGGAGCAGATGGTAAGATTAAATATATTATTTTATTAAATATTTTCTAAGTAAACTTACAAATCAGATTCCAAAGTATTTATTTTGGCTGTAAGTAGGATATGATTTGAGTGCTTTTCACTCTTTGAGGAGACAAATGAAAGAGGATGTTTTAGATGCCTTATAAACTCATAAACAGAATCACTTGTAATCATCAGACCACTAGAGCACTGTTACTCAAAGCCACAAATAATGATTTCCGAGCTAAATTACAAAAGCTCTGTGCTTAATTATGCTATCTCATCACTCAGTGGTAGAGTTCAGGGAGACCTTCAGACATTCATTCTGTCTCTTTATGGAGCTGATCATCTTTTAAAGAACTGTACACTTCCACTTGGAAATCTCTACTTCCTGCACATGGAAGCAGATTTTTTTATAGTAAGAATATGGCAGAAAAAGGAAATATTGTTAAGCCAGATACTTAACAGTTAAGATGGTTAGCTTCAAGGACACAGTGAGGCATTGCATTCTCAGCTGTGTACGTATTTACTTTGTCTTACACTTCAATGGTAAAATTTTGGGGTAAAGGATTGCCCTGTAGTTACTTAGTCACAATAGATTCCTGCAACTGTCTATGGTTTCAAGACAATATGGAAATTCAGTATATGCTTTGAAGAGGTGATCTGTATCTACACACTTTGGATCTTACAGCTAGAGAATAACAGGACAGAGAACGGTAGCTAGTGTCGTAAGGAAAAGTTCATGTGACAGGTTTCTTTTGACACTATTGGTGTTTAATAGCAACAACAAACCATAGTTGAACCAAACTGCCATGCTGCTACAGTGACTTTCCCCCCAGATACAAAGCAGGAAGGAAATATATAACAGAAAAGAATATTCTCATAGCCAAGCTGACCTTCTTGAATAACAAAAATATAAAGCATAGGGGTTTTTTTCTGTCATGCACAATAGCGAAAGAAACTTTTCATTTTTGATCATCGTATTTTTTTAAGAAGAGACTAAATGTGACAGATTATATGTTGACAGTGCAGGAAAACAGAATCCCTTAATCACAGAAAAATTACAACAGAACTTGTATGGGTTTATCTGACAATTTGGGATTATAATTGCAAATACACTGGCTTGTTCAGAAAGATTTACTGCAGATCAAAAGCCCTGAGATTTATATAATTGAGACTTTGAGCTTTTACTGGAAGAAGGATCCTAGGGCAGCAAATCAGCTGAGTTGCACTAAAAATTACTACGTTTAGCGTATTGCTACTCTTGTGTCTTTCCATCACAATTTTATGTTAAAAAGACAGGCTTGCATGTGTGTAGCAAATAAAATAGTATTGAATTGCAGTTTAAAAAGTAGGGAAGAAAGGCTCTTGTGTCCTGTGTTTCATTTCAAAGTTTCTGGAAGGATACATCATCAAGTTGAAGGTGTTGACAGGTGGTGCAGGTACTCTGAGGTTTGGACTGTTAAATGGATTTCTCTGGTATAGCTTAGTACTCATCCCTGTTGTTCTCCCATTACTTGTCTGTAAGCTTTGGGTGGTCATCCTAAGGGGTGCTATGCAAAATCTACAGGAAGATTTAATGAAAGTTTAAACTTTAATGTAACTTACTGCTTTAATTTCCAATTTGAAGGTGTGATGGTGGCTAGAGGACTCTTAGCAAATCCGGCTATGTTTGCAGGATACGAAGAGACACCGTTGAAGTGCATCCAGGACTGGGTTGACATTGCTCTTGAGCATGGAACTCCTTTTACGTGTTTTCACCACCACTTAATGTACATGATGGAACGGATAACTTCAAAACAAGAAAAAAAAGTTTTTAATGTTTTATCAAGTACCTCAGCAGTACTAGATTATCTGAATGACCATTACGGTGTGTGATAATTGAAAGTATTTTAGTTCTATGTAAACTTGTATTTTGCAGCTGTCGATACATTGTTAAAATTTTAATTGGGTTCCTACTTGTTAGTCACATTCATATATTGTGTAAGTATTTTCAACACAGCATAACATTATGATCAGGGTGATACTTTGTATTTTTAGTATTTTTATGTCAGCATTTTTCACTCCAGAAAATATTCCAGATTCCACAAATGTGAAATTCCATTTACAGTGCACTACTACACAGAGGATTAATTATCATAAGACTCCAGTAATTTAATTTATTTTTTTCAGCAGTGTCATGGTTTAGCCCCAGTCAGCAACCAGGCCCCACACAGCCACTTGCTTACCCTTACCACCTGGTGGGATGGGGGAGAGAATCAGAAGGGCAAAAGTAAGAAAACTCATGGATTGAGATAAGAACGGTTTGATAATTGAAATAATAATAATTGTAATAAAAAGGAAAACAATGAGAGGGGGAGAGAGAGAGAGATAAACAAAACCCATGAAAAACAAGTGATGCAACCACTCACCCCCCACTGACCGATGCCCAGCCTGTCCCCGAGCAGCGATCGCTCCCCCCCCAGCCAACTCCCCCCAGTTTCTATACTAAGCGTGATACCATATGGTATGGAATAGCCCTTTGGGTTGTTGGGGTCAGCTGTCCTGGCTGTGCCCCCTCCCAGCTTCTTGTGCCCCTGGCAGAGCATGGGAAGCTGAAAAAGTCCTTGACTAGTGTAAGCAATACCCAGCAACAACTAAACATCGGCGTGTTATCAACATTATTCTCATCCTAAATCCAAAACACAGCACTGTACCAGCTACTAGGAAGAAAATTAACTCTATCCCAGCTGAAACCAGGACAAACAGACAATTGCTTACAGCAGTATGTTTGCAAAACTAGGATCTTTCTTACATGAAACCTAAAATCAGAAGAGCTACTCAGTTATAAATAAAACAAAGCATTTCAGACCAGAAGAACATAAAGGGAGCAATTACAGAAGTTTTTGCTTCAACTGACATAAGCTGTATTTTTAAATCTGAGTAGATTCTTCAAGCTTAAAGATTGTGAGGCCTTGAAGCGCCTATCCTCTTTTAAATTAGATGTTCCTTTTGCAGACTAAAACTTTCTAAACTTACTTACAACTCAACAAAATTCTACGCTTCATATAGTGAAAGAAACCTGGAATAGATAAATGATGACAGAAAGAAGGAAAGAGTAAAATGAAGAGAGAGTTTAAACTAAGTACAAACTTAGTTGAGTCTAAAATGCAGGACTTAAAAGCTCAGTGTAACTAAACTCAGTTCTGTTTATCTACTGTATAATAATTGCATAAAAGATTAAATCCCTGTCATCTACCAAAACAGAACTTTATAGGTCAAAGAAAAGCTGACAGATTCTCTCAGTGGGGCTCTTGCAGTCCTTTCTGCCTGTTGGCATGTTGCTTATCAAAGCATGTCAGCCACTTGGCTTTGAATCTTTGTCTAGGAGGGAAATAGTGAAAATTAGAACAAGTTAATAACATTACACACCAGCTGCATTTGTTCTGCAAGGGAAATTTCACAAATCTGCAGTACAGTTATTTGTAATCAAATAATTTGTTTTCTGTTTACATAGAAATTCATACCAGAAATTGCTTAGTTTTCTGACTCTGATGCTTCTATGCATATGTAAGTGAGTAGTTCTAAATTTTCTAAATAAATTACTTGGTTTTGTATACAATTGTAATTTTTTTAATTACACTATAAACAACAGCCTGGGGAAGGGAAGGTTGCTTTTGATGCTATTGCCCAAATCTTTTAATCGTTTCTATATCTAAATTCTCACAATTCTTTTAATGCAATGGCATAAAAGACTTGATTATTTTTCACAGCAAATATGTTCCAATTTAGGCATACGAAAAAAAGTTTGAAAGGCATGACTATCAAGTCTAGGTCACTATATAAGACAAATGTGTTAACAAATAGAAAACTACAGACACGCTTTGCTCTCCTGGGCTAATGGAGACAATCTCTACAACCTTTTGGTGCAATAAGAGGCTCCATTCCTTCAGACAAATATGTTTTTCACCCTTCCGGACTGTAATGTTTCCTTGACTTTGGATGAGCACAATTATGTATAACACTCCACGTAAAACCTCAGCAAGGTCTTTTGCAGTTCATACTTCTCTTTCTAATGCCTCACTTCTCCTCAACTAATATTCGTCATGTAATTTATGAGCTCCCAGTTTTACAGCAAAAGTTCTTACTTCCCGACTGCATGACATTTTATTTTATACTGCTGAATTTCCAGTCTCAAATTCATCCAATTATAGTGCAATACTTAGTTCTCCTCAGTTCTGAAAATGCCTCCAACCTGCTGCATCAAAATTGAAAAGCAGAAGTATACAACTGAATTGTAGAATAAAGGGATTCTTGAAAGTATTAACCAAGCCCTGTGTTAGAATTTTCTTGAGATTTTTATGATTTGGCAAGCAACCATAATTTGCTGTGAACTGTCCCATTAGCCACAAAGAGCAGAGAAGAAAAAGTTAGTTATTATAATCAAATAACACAAATGCAGGGTGTTGTTTTTTGTTGGGTTTTTTTTTTGTAATAGTGGGGAAACTGAATTTTAGAGGACTTGAAATACCTTGACCTATTTAGGAACTGAATACTTGATGATTTTGAAGGCAGCAGTTGTTGTGCCTGTGTGAGATCATAGAAATTTCTGCCTGAAGTACAAGAGCTAGGTTGCTGTTAATATCAGTAGCAATTAAGGAGGGCTTGATCTGGCCAAGTATGCATCATAAAAGTCAATGGACATTTATCATCCCGTTTTGAGGGTGAAATGAATCTCATGCCTTCTTCCCTTGTGAATTTTGTATGCATCTGAATGCATTTCACTGTGTTAACATAAACTGCAGAACTGGAGTCTTAAAGCCATACTCTGAACAGCCATATTGTTCAAATATACGTAATTGCTAAAGATGGGAGTTAGTTATTTAACTTCCAGTGTTGTTTCAGAATATAGTCATATTTCTCATTATAAGCTATTCAAATATGGGAAAATTCTCATCTCCAGTTTAAAGCCACTAGATGTATTCCTTCCCTGTGTATGTTACTTGTAACATCACCAGGTAGTGAGTCTTTCTGTTTTCTAATTTTCAAATTTTTAAAAGTTACTCTGCAAGTAACATAACACACAAAGCTTTGTGTCCTATTTTAGGTCCTTTGCCTCCTGTAACTGACCCAGCTCTCTATGTTAAGCCACCCTGCACAACAATGCCACAGTCTCACAATACCTGTATTTTCTGGCAGCTTCTACCCTGCTGCAGTAACCGCAACTCCCTCACGCAGCCAGTACAATCTCATTTTCTCTATGCCCTACTGTTAAGTTGTTTCTTAGGTCTCTTCTCTGTCTTGGGTTGATGGTTGGGCAAGTGCAGCGTGTGATGAGGAGACAGCCGTCATACAAGCCAAACCAGAATGGAACAAGTTTGAACTTTCTCTTTGCGTTTCTTTCAGCAGAGAATTAGTCAGATTTCTGTCTTTTAACCAGCTGCTGATACACAGGCATTTCATATTTCTACTTTGTCACCTTACCGGTGGGAGAGGAAGGTATTTCTTTTAACTAATGTTTTAAGGTTCAAGAGCTTTTTTCCTAAAGCAGCCAGCCATTATATGTATTGTATGGCGACATATTTATCACACTGAAGTTCACTGTAAGATAGGCAGCCTTAGATCAACAACCCCGACTTCTACAACTTAAGTTAGAAGAATACCTTCCAGGAGTGGCAGAGTGCACTCAACAGGAGAGGGGAGGTCTCACAGATGTTTGCAGGAGGCTTGTCTCTGTTCTCGGAATGTTTCTGGAATGCCAGGTTGGTGGGAACACAGCTGCAGTGGAAGTGCACAGCAGACAGTACAGAGTGAGTCTTTCCGAGATCCTATGAAGCCCCTGAAGTGAAGAAGCAGACTCAGGATCTCTGGCAGCAGGGATGTGCAAATATAGTCCTATCAGTCTGAGGCTAGGCTACTGGGAGGGCAGCTTACAGTGCTAGTAAGAGGTGAGTAAGCAGCTCAGAAATGGAAACTGCTCTAGAATTAAAGGAAGGAAAGGCTTTAACAGCATTTTAACAGCTTCAATAAAGTATAATGGCTGTAGGCCAATAGCGAAAATGTAATAACCAGGACACACTAAGAGGTTATGTTTTGTCTATGCTTCTGATTAAATATGTTTATGAAAACATGTTAGAAATACTTCTTAAAACCCAGGCTCTTTCCACTGTGTAGATTGGATCGAAATGGCTGGTTGTATCACTTTCCAGTATTTGTTATGCATAAACAATTATTTGGGATGTGACCTTTCAGCCAGACATTGCTTGGCAGCAGCTAGGAAAGTGTTAACACACTGGCTCCATCCCCAGGCCACAGACCTGGGAAATTTTAAGTGCAAACTATTTCAGACCGTGAGCAGCTGCAAACAGCTCTGCTCAAAACTGCTTATGCAAGAACTTCCTACCCCATTTCAGTGCCAATGGATTAGAGTAACAAAGAACTACCATTTGCAGCATTTATTCTGAGGGAAATTAATTGGGACTGAATTCCCCAAACCAGGTAGCTGTGGTGGTGGTGATGCCCAGCTAGACAAGGTAACCTCCTCCACCAGCAGCACCTCAGGGTCTGTTGGGGCTGCAGGCAGCTGCGTCAGTAAGCTGCTGAGTGGGCCCTGGCCTGAGCCAGCCGAGCGGGGTGCGGAAAACTGGGTACGACACGTGAAAATTGCTGAACATGACATGCAACAGTGTGAGAAGCTGCAGATAGCTCTGGGAGGGATGGCTGGATTTCACCGGTGGTTAAGGGGAAGCTGTGAAAAACAACTGAACTACACCAATAACTGGGGAGGAGTTTTGAGGGTCCTTTCGGAACTGGAAGCTTGCAGGGCCAAGAGCGCCTGGTAACTGTATCGGTCCCTCAGTAACACCACATAAGGCCAAGACTGCCCCAGTAACGGTATCAGAAATACTGGATGCGAGTACAGATACAGCAAAACTAGGAACAACAGGGAAAAGTGATTAGGGGAGGGTTATGCAGGGGCAAAGAAGGGGAGTTACAAGGGTGGCAAAAGAGATGGTCAAGAAATGGGAAAATGGGTACCAAGGTATGGAAATAATATGCTTGGAGCCTCGCTATGCTAACAAAAAGCACTGTACAGGACAGTAGGATAGAACAGGATTTTCTGAAGGAGGAAACAATATTTTATACAGGGTCCAAACAGGCCTGTTTGACAGCATTTGAGACTGTTGTTTAGTTGTTATCTGTGGTGTCTTTATGAATACCAGGCCTATTTTCCTTGAGAAAACACATTTACAGGATCTTAATACGTTAAGGTAGTGTAGCACATGGGGGGGGGGACACGACACGACACGACACGACACGGACACACACACACTATTTCAATTGAACTTCAGAAACTAATGAGCATGCTAGAGAGCAGAGGTGAAGTCCCCGATCCAATAAGCTCGAGTCATGGCGCAGTGGGATGATCACAGCAAGATCCCGCTGCGGCATGCTTCCAACCATTCCCTCGATGTGAAAAAGATCCTCGCTCTAACCTTTCTCAACACGTAGATGCTGCATTTTCCCACAGCGGTGCGGTCCCTTCGTAAATTCACGCCTACTGCCAGACTCGCCTTCCCAGCTGCCCCACGCAAAGCCCGCCGCAGCCGCCCCCGCGTGTCCC
>VZTL01059960.1:14877-25728 GCA_013400535.1 Scopus umbretta
CCCCAGCCCGGGAAGCCGCGGCGGTAGCCTCGGGTGGCCCCTGGGGACCGGGGGGGGACGGCGGGGAGCCTCCACCTCCACCTGGCTGGGACCAGAGGAGACCCTCCCCTCCGCCGGGGCCTGCCCGCACCTTCCCCAGCCGGGCCGGCGGCCAGCTCCGCACCGCCCCCGGGCCGCGGCTCCNTGCCCGCCGAGCCGGGCGCAGCGGCGGTGAGGGCGCCAGTCGCCGCCTGCCTGCCCCGGCGGACGGGGGCTGCCTCGGAAGGGGAAGTCAGTACGGAGGGACGCCATCCCCCGCC
Source organism: Scopus umbretta (assembly GCA_013400535.1). Taxonomy (NCBI): domain Eukaryota; kingdom Metazoa; phylum Chordata; class Aves; order Pelecaniformes; family Scopidae; genus Scopus; species Scopus umbretta. The sequence goes on from VZTL01059960.1 coordinate 15,177, forward strand.
CCGAGCTGCGGTGAAGTTGCTTGGAAATACTTCCCTCTGAAACTCCGTGGCCCGACGCGAGGCCGCCTGGGCCCGGCGGGGGCTGGCCCGGCGCCGGCCCGCCTGAGCCGCTCCTTCCTCCGCAGGCCTGCCGGCAGGATGACTTTCCAGTGGACGGCCGTCGCCACCTGCCTGTACGGCGAGATAGGAGTGATTCTCGTGCTCTGCTTGCCGTTTATTTCTCCGTTGAGGTAGGGCTTCGGTGCGCCCGACGACCCCTGCTCGGTCCTCTCACCGGTTTGGGTTTATTTTACGGTTTTGTTTCTAAAAACACCGAGTGGTGCTGCATTTTCAGCTAGCGGTGAGCTAAGCCGGAGGAATGCTGTTCGGGACTTGAGCGTCGGCTGTTTGAAGAACCGTAAGCCTCTTGTAAGGAGCCTTATGTTCGCGTTACGCGCACGGCTGATTTGCCCGAGCGGCCGTCGGGGTTCCCAGGGTGAGCCCCGTTGCTTTGCTTCAGCAAGTGGGGTGTCATCTCCCAGCCTTCTATCGGCGGTTTTGGAGCAGCCGGCATACAGGAGGGCATCTGGCTTCTCTCGCTGTGAGCTCGGAAAAGAGATGAGAGGACTGTGTGGCCTTTTCGGGAGTTGTTTGTCAAGTTTGTGAGGAGCAGCTTTACAGCGTTTTGGTGTGCAGTAGGCTTTGTGGGTGCTGAACGGATAAGAGACATCTGATATTCAAAGCTAACTGCCCGCATACAGCGTGTGTAAGGGCTGTAAGAAATCTGTGATCATTTGTTTTTTAAAAAATGCAGACTTCAGCTTGATGCGAAAGGTTCAGGACTACTGAAATAAAGGCCTCTATAAACTTATATATAGATTAACAAAATAATAACACTTCTGGAACACAACACGAATATTCAAGAAAAATAATTCATTCCTGTAAAATAAATGCCTCTGGTAAGGGAAAGAAACAAAATGTATTAATTCCTTTTCCTGTATGCAAAGGCCTGGCCTACAACCTTATCTTAAGATTGTTTCCTGTAAGTGGCTCTTCAAATTTGGTAATGTTATTTTTACTTCTCTCTAAGAAATAAAGCTAGCTTCTTTACAAGAAGCAAGAGAAACAGAGTTATGATTTCTTTCCAGAATATCAGTAATGCTAAAAAAAACCCAAAACAACAAAACACCAAGTAGGATAAAACCTTAAAGCTTTCTTTTAATAATAAAAAAACTCCACTCTCTGTGTTGTGTAAAAACTGCTACATGTTTGTTTTCTGCATCTTTATATTTAGAATGAAGAATGCAGCTTTTACTGTAGTGTGTTAAGGAACAAAACCTAAAACAAAACCTTGCAGTGTGGAGAGTCTGAATTTAACTATGTAAATATGTGGGAGTCTTCAGAATGGTTGGATCATCCATAGCTGGTATCAATGATTAGTCATGTTTCCTCAACTTCAGAAGTTGAAACTGTTCTAAAGTCTAATTTAACCTTTGCTTTTTATAAGCTGGCTTGCAAGGAGTTCAGCGTTTCAATGTGGATTATTGAGTTCTTGTATTTTCTGTTGTTTTCCAATCAAAAGTGCAACTGTATGTAAGAAGAGAGAAGTACTATGTGAGTTTTAATCATCAGGTTATTAATGGTGAGGACACTAGCTGCAAGAATTTCCGCAGGCTGATGACACATGCACAGTACATTGGGAGTATTGAAATAGGTTTCACTTACGACATAAATAGGGCTTGAATCCAGTCTTTGCAGCTGAAAAGCAAATTCATAACCTGCAGCGTTACCAAAATTTATTCAAACGTTAAACACAGTGCTTGTAATTCTATGCAAAGGGTAGATTTTTGCCCTTGGTTTGTAGCATTGAGCTGTTCCTTTGAACAGTGGTTTCTGAAAAGTGAAATAGCTTTATCCTTTATGTGACACGTTCAGCTATCTTGTTAACAAAAGTGTCGCAGGAGTCTTGTGGGATTAAAGATTAGATTTAGCTGCAGTGACGGCATGAGGGGGCAGTTGTTCTGCCTTGCACATCCTGGTAGCCTGGGAGTTGGTTTTGTCAGAGTGGTAAGAGACAGACGTAAAACTGCGGTTCGTTAAAGTTTTGATGTACTTGCTTCTCAGTCTTTGAACAGATTGTTTGCCTCTTTTGTGCCTGTATGTTTTCTGCATAATGAACGCCTTTTCAAATTTGCTAACAAGCTTTTAAGTTCCTGGGGAATAAGTAAATTGACAATATAAAAATGCAAGTATGCAAAAAGACACAACTGTACTGCCAAGTGCAGTACATCTATAGTGGTGGCCAGTATTGTAATTTGGAAGGAGTATATTTATGTGACTTCTGTCACCAAAAGGAAATGCAGCATTAATAAATGTGAATGTCAGTACTTGTTGAGGAAGAATAAGCATGAAAATATAACTAGGAAAACCTTGCAGTAAAGAGTTGTTACTTTTAATATAACTGAATATAACTTTAGCAGTATAGCTGATCTAATGTCATACCTGCCTTAAACCTGTCATCACTTCTTAAGTGGAGATCAATATGAAACTTGGAGAATTGCATATTTAAAGAGTTAGCAAGTTAGCTTTATTTGAGTTGTAGCTTGGTTTAATTAAAAAGTAAGCTTTTTTTTTTTTTGATTATGGCTATAAAGAATTTTTGCTAGAAAGAATTCAGATTATACTAAAAGATTTAAATGAGGTTTTTACACATACAGTGGTAAAATATTTTTTAATTCTTGCTGGTGCAGAACCAGAAGAAACCATTGGAGATGATGCTACAGTCTAATTTAAATTAGGTTCATAGTAGGTTGGAAACTGCTTTGTTAAAGGACAAATTTTAACAGTCTTTGGTAAATGTAAATACTCTTAAGAAAAGTTGGAAATTTTACCTGATACAATCAAGATGATGACGAGCATACCTGTGTTATATCCCTAATGGCATTACTTCATTTTTGCAGTAGCGCTGATTCTAACCTGTAGCAAAGGACCAAGTAGCTGCTCTGTTGTTGTCTCTTGTGGGTTTCAGTTCATTTGAGCACATCAGGTGTTCTTCATTTGTGCTGTAAGTGTAAATTCTTGCAGAGCCCTCTGTGCAGTAATATTGGATAGGCAATTGATTGTTTAAACAAACAAACAAAAAAATGGTCTTCACCATTGGGGACTCTGAAGTTGCTTCCTCAGCCACCAAATTTACACTCTTGAAAGAGGTTTTAACAGTTGACAAAATATGAGCATGAGACTTGTCCTCCTGTTCTCATTTGCAAGTTAGAATGTAGTAACAATTCTTGTACTTTATAATTCTGCAGATTCATCGATGTGAAAGATAAGCCTTCTGAATAAAGGCGGTAGAGATCTTAATTTGTGGACAGCTTTTATTTCAATTGGCAACAAGGAGTTTAAGCGGGTAGAAATAAAAATGATGGAATGGGTTTTACAGCCTTTACCCCATCCTTAAGTTTATTGTAGTCAGGACTGAACACAAAGTAATGCCAGCCAAAATAAAAGCTAAAAGCTAAAATAAAACATATCTCAAGAGTACCTGCCATTATGCGAGAAGTTTTCAAGTTGGACCAACTGTCTTGACTTGTATTGATAAGAAACAAAAAGAGAGAAGCAAATTGGATTGTTGGAAAAGTTACATATGCCTAAATTATATTGCAATTAAAGCAGCTGTTTAGAGACCTTACATAAGTCTCAAATCAATAACAAGACTCTCTTCTGTGAGGTTGTTTTGCTCTTCTTTTAGTGTTTAATTATTTTTGAATAACACAATGCTATTTTACAGATGGCAGAAGATTTTTATGATTCCTCTATGGAGCAAAATGGCAGTTTTTTGGAACAAGATGTTCCTTACAATAATAGTTTTACTGATCGTCTTGTTTCTTGGTAAGTGTTAAATAATTTCTTAACAAATTGGGGGGTGGGGAGACCCTGAAATATGGAGTTCATGTTATATGGAGTAGAATAATTGAAAGGATTCAAGCCTAATGTAAATCAGCTAATTTGTTTAAAAGCTCTGCGATAGAATGGAAGAGGAGAGGGCTTATACTACATCTGTGTTGGGAATCCAAATGGAACAGTAATATAGTAGTGAACGAGGAGGAGAAATGGAGCTTGGTCTGAGCTGCTGCTTGGTTTCACTTTCTCACACAAGTAAATGAACTTGAGATGTTTGGTACCAGAATTTGGCTGAGCTGCTCAATATGCAGTAGATGGCACTCTTACTCTTGGTTGCTGTTGAAACTGAAGACCAGAAGAATATATCAAAGCACAGGGCTATGTGAGTACTTTTGCTCAGCACAGATACGAAACAGCTGTTGGCTACATTTGTTATCGGTAGATGCTAAGGTCTATCAAGTAGGAGTAAAGCTTTAGTGAAACTGGAGCTTGAATGACAACCATATGCCTGACTGATTTCATTAATATCTGTCCTGACTGGTTTGTGTGCTAAGTATCTCCTGTATTTCATTGATGGAAATAGTTCTCCTGTGTTTCAGTGATAGAAGTAGTTCTCCATGGATATAAGTGTTTCAAGCACCTTACAATGAAAATGCTATTTAATTCCAAGTTACTTAAAATACAAAGGAAAAAATATGTGGTTTTATTGTCTGCTGAGAGAAACATGCAGATGCACTACATATATAATAATATATAATATTAAAAAAGTACTGGAAATGCAAAAAAAAACCCTTTTTTATGGTCTTTAGTATTATCTTTAGAAGTAGATCCTTCAGTAAATGGCTTAAGATGAGAACCAATGGATTTAGTTTACTCTCCTTGAAAACCAATTTAAAACTTTGGTCAAAATTTGTTTCTGAGTTGGTGATGATTATTGGTTTTGTGGAAAGATAAATTCGGGCTAAAATAAAGTACTGGTGAGATGCTTGCCCCATAGCATAAGGTGATAGGTTACTGCAGGACTAGAATCTTCCCACAGCACAGGGATATGGACTTTTGTTCGGTCTTAGTCTTTGTTCCATTGTTTGAAGTTTCACTTCAAGTCTTTGTTGTTGTTGTTTTTCTTCTGAATAACTTAGGAACATAAGAGAGAAGTGATGTTACTCTTAATGCTTTTCTGAGGAGCTGATTTTGTCTGCTTGGATAAATGCAGCAGCAATTTAATAACACATGGCCAAAATATTCTGCAAGAACTGATGGCGTGTCATGTAATGTATATTTTTGTTGATGTGCAGGAGGAGATTTTAGGTGCTGTAGTGGCCTTAAGTATGTGTGATGATCTTAAGTGTAGATGGTAATGTGAACTCTTAACTGGGTTAGCTTTTGGTTTTATGTAGACATAAGTCCTAGTTAATCAATTTGTCCTTTGAAAAGTGTTGGCAGTGTATTGGCCCTTCTGCAGAACTGTCAGGAGTATATGGTGGATGAAAGGAAGCTGAAAGATGGATGAAAGGCAGATGAAAGAAAGCAGAGGTGTAGCTTACCCACTGTGTTCAGTTTATGTTCAGTACTGTCTTACTGCAGTATTCCTGGTTTGATGGATGTTACAGTAATCATTTTTTCTATCTCTGATTCAAGCATAAAGCAGACGCTTCTGTCGTTACTAAAACACATGCTTATCTATCAAATTCCGTATCAGGCAAATCCTTCAGAAGGCATCTCTTCTTTTTACCTTCTCTTTCTGTTTTCTTATTGTTTGTCCACTGGCTGGATTATAATTCAGTTGTCAGTAGTGACATTTTGACACTGTCTGTAGCATCTCTGGTAACAGTTGTAGAATGTGTTGCTTTGGCCTGATCCCTAGTGGCTGGGTGCCAGTGTTGGAAATGACTGTTCAAGCATGTTTTGGGCAATGGTTTGCCATATCTCTGGAAATACGTTACATCGCTTCAGTGATCTATCAAGACCTATCTTTAAAATGTATGTATAACATAAGCGATGTCACTATTTGTCCTATGCTTGTTTGCTGAGCAGAAAGTCCAAATACATATTTCTGGTACTATGTCTGGTTTATCATACGTGCATACCCACAGATGTGAATAAGAACAAACTGTTTCTGTTTGCAGATGCTTTTAGAGAAGTTAGGAAGTACTCGGCCATTCATGTGAATGAGAAGGCTGCGAATGTCAATACCAATGTCTTTGATCATATTCAGATGAAACTCTTCCGATCGCAAAGAAATCTCTATCTCTCAGGTTTTTCCTTATTTCTTTGGCTGTAAGTATAACATATTTCTAATTTCTACACGGCATGTTTCTTACAGGAACTATTGCACAAAGTAACGCAACTGAGCAGCTCAAGTCTGAGCAGATTGTCTATGAGGCAAGTAAGATCAGGGAAAATAATATCTTACAAATGTTTGAAGATTGGAAGGATATGCGAGCAACACATGGGAAGAAACATTTTGAATGTTTGTGAAAACATGTATTTTGCAGGAGAAGTTTCTTCAGGGAATACTCATTTCCTTCCTTAAACTTATGCCCTATGTTTTGTTTGTTTTGAACATGGAAGACTGGAATAAAAAAATCTCAAAAACCAAAGTACTGTTAAAATAATCTTAATATGTTGCAAGAAGGTATTAGTGCATCCTACTGTGTTAAGAAGCAAAGCTTGAATCTGACTTGAACCACTTCATATAAAGCTTTGAAGTTAGGAACTGTAGGATAATGTTCCAGCTTCCAAGGAGACTTTCAGATATTGTTTCCGATCAAGCACTTCGTGGCAACTGGCCTACTATGATATTACAGTCTTAAGACCGGTATCACTTTCAGGATGTTTAAACATAGCTAAGAAAACAGGGTAACAGAAAGGACCGTTCTGTACTGCCCAGTAGTGGAAGTCAAGACTACCTGTGAATCTTCACAGTAGCTACAACAACCTGCAGATCTTCTTAGTTGGGCAAGGAGCACATGAACCAATTAGACACAGATAATGTAAATGAAAGGAAACATGTGTTGGTCAGATGATTTTCTTTGTACATTTTTATGGTGATACTGGGCAAAGAATGCTGGCCCTCTTCTGAACTCCTTTGGTGAGCTGCTTGACATTGCCTGGATACGCAAGAGGAACACAGAACAAGGAAATGCCTGGAGCCCAAGACTTCTGACAAACTTCTTCCCCTTGGCGTGATATATGGCCATTTTAGCTGATCATTGAGGAGCGTTGTACATAAAGAAGTGTCACGGAAGAATTCATACAAAACTTGAGCTGGAAAACTGGGAAAAAACAAAGGTGGCTGTAGCCTTGCACAGTAGTGATAGGAATGCATTATGTTCTTTGTCTTCCTTCAGAAAGGTTAAGTAAATATGAAGAAATATGTGTTTGATCTCTGTTCCGAGAGAGGACTAGCTGGATTGTGTCCTATGCTAGAGTTGGAAGCTGGTCTCCCAGGATCCTCCTCTCACTTGGCTTTCAGGGAAGAAAACTTGTCAGGTGGCCCTAATAGATTTTATTGTGGGTAAAAGTTCTTCTCTTGAAGAGGTTTACTTAAGGCCTTTTTTTGGGCTACTGGCCTTTCACCAAGATTTAGAAGAGATAAATGTTCCTAGGGTAGTGGCTACATCAAAAGAATTTTCTTAGTAGAGTTATTTTGCTTATCCGTTAAAACAGGCATAATGTTTGTCAGAGAAAGGGGGGAAAAAAGTGTTCCTTGGGTTGCTTTATCCCACACTGCTACTACCATCACCCAACCAAGTTAAGATCACATGTAGGTGTGAATGGGTACTCGGGTGCCCCTGGTTTGTTCTTTGGGTCAGTTTTGGTTCATTGTAGCACATCAGCCAATAGGAGCATTCCAGAAGAGTGGTAGATGGAGATTGCCAAGATGGAGGAGGCTGGAAGCTTGTCACTTCTGACAACACAACAAAAACTCTTGTTTGTGGTTCAGCAATTGCAGAACATTGGGTACAGGTGAGGAAAGTGACCCCCTGTCAGTGGAGGTATTTGGACCAGCTGAGCCTTCAGCCACCAACTGTCTGCACAGAAGAGAGGAGGGTCATAGTTACCAGGGACTGTCCCCTAGGCAGGACAGAGGCACCCATCTGCTAATCTGACTTGATATCTTGGGAGATGTGGAGAGCCTGCCAAGGCTTGTCTGGCCCCCTGTTACTCCATGCTGAACCAGAGAGGGATGGGAAGGTCTGAAAACAAAAGGAAAGCTAAAGAAAACATGGGCCCACTGCTCAGTGAGGCAGGGGAGCAAATGACAAAGGATATGGAAAAGAATGAGACCTTGAGTGTCTCATTACCAACCTTACATTACATTGTTTCTTACTGGTAAGGTCTGCTGTTTGGCTTCCCAATTCCCTGAGCCTTCTAGGAGAGTCAGTGGGGAATGTAACATTACCCACAGTAGCAGGAGATGCAGCTAGGGAGTACTTAAGCAGATTGGGTGAATACAAGTCTGTGACATCCTAGGACGGGATGCATCCTTGCATGCAGAGGGAGTGGGCCAAAGCCATTGCAAGGACATGCTCTGTCATCTTTGAAAGATCATGGTGATCAGGGGAGGATCCTCGTGATTGCAAAAAGGCAAACATTGCACCTGTCTTCAAGGGGACAAAAAGCAGGATGTAGGGAACTAGAGACTAATCACCCTCACCTCCATTAAAAGATTATGGAGAAAATCTTACTTAAAGCAATTTCCAGGGACATGAAGGATACAATGACTTGGAACAGCCAGCACAGATTTACTGAGGGGAGGTCATGCCTGATCATCCCTGTTGCCTTCTGCAATGAGATGACTGGCTGTGTGGATAAAGGGCAGAGCAGTGGATGTTGTGTGCCTTTAGCAAGGCCTTTGACATAGTCTCTTGTGGTATCCTGATAGCCTAACTGTGGAGGGATATGGGCTGGAGAAGTGGAGAAGGAAGTGGGTAGAAAATTCCCTGGACCTTTGGGCTCAAAGGATGGTAGTAATGCAGATTCCAGCTGGTGCCCCTCAGGGATTGGTACTGGGCTCAGTGTTGTTTAATGTCCTTATTAGCAACCTGGATGATGGAATGGAATGTGTTCTCAGCAAGCTTGCAGACAGTACCCAGTCAGAGTTGTTGATATCTTGGAGGGCAGGGTTGCTATTCAGAGAGCTAGATAGGTTGGAGAAATATGCTGCCAGAAATCTCATGAAGTTCAACAAAGGCAAATGCAAAGTCTGTCATCTTATAGGATAACCGCATACAGCATCCGGACTGGGGACTGACTGGCTGGCTGGGTAGAAAACAGTTTTGCAGAAAAGGACCTGGGGATCCTTCTAGGCAGCCAGTCATGTATATTGAGCTGTAATATCGAGGGTCTAGCCAGCAGGCCAAGAGAAGGGGTTATTCCCCTCTGTCTGGCACAAGTGGTACTGCAGCTGCAGGACCATGTCCAGTTTTGACTCCCCAAAATACTGGAGTACTTCAGCGGGGTACCAAGAAGGTTGGGGGCTCAAAAACATGGACTGTGAGGAGAGGATGAGGGAGCTTGGCTTCAGCCAGAGAGAGAGAGATTGAAGGGGAAGTCCTATTGCCTTCTACAGCTATTTAGTGGTAGGATGTAGAGAACGTGGAGCCAGCTCTTCTCAGTGGATCCACACAGGAATGATAAGAGGCAACAGGCCAGGAACCTGGGGAATTCTGACTTGTGGTAAAAAATACTTTTTCTACTATCAAGAGTGGTCAAACACTGCAACAAGGACCCTGAAAGATGGTGGAATTTCCGTCATTAGAGACGGTGGGAACTCAACTGGACAAGCCTCTGAGCAATCTGCTCTACCTGTCCCTGCTTTGGGCAGGAGCTTGGGCAGGATGACCTCTGGAAGCCCCTTTCAATCTGTGATTCTGTTTTAGTAATGATGTTTTACTCACTCCTGACTGCTGCATCTAAAATGAATAAGTAATAGTAAAACACGCTAACCCTTGGAAAAGTATTGACATGGGGACCTTAAGTTTTTTATTAAACCCCCAAAAGTAAGAAAATGATCTTCCAATGAACAAGCAGGGAACAGGGCTTGCCTTGAAAGCCGAAGCGTCTATTAATAACACTTTCAGTTATGAAAAAGCCAATTACTTGAATGGTCAAATTTCTTTTGAAGAGACAGTTATATTACAGGAATTAATTTAATTCAGTGTTGCTTTGGCCTTTCCTTGATTCAGCAACATACTGCTTTGAAAGATTCCCAAGAGGAATAATGAAAGTAGTGATTGCAAAGAGGCAATCACTAGATCAAATCAAGGGAGGTATTTGCAAAGCTTAGACCTGAGGTGCTGTGTGAGTGCTGACATTCATGCATGATTTATACAGTACTGACAGAGTACTTTGAAGATTAATATGCTCACATTGCTAGTTTTATTCTTGTAAGGCCTTTTATAAAAATTGTGTTGTTGGTTTGGTTTTGGTTGGTGTTTTTTGTTTGGTTGTTGGGTTTTTTTGGTGCATTGTACTCATTACCATAACATGTTGCTTGGGTCACGTATTCAGAGATCCATCTTATTTAAAACACTAGGTCGTGTAAAAGTATTTCAGCCTTTAAGCAAGCAGGTCTCTGACCCCTTAAATGCTGTGGGCTTTTGGAAGGAGGGAGGTTCTGCATCAGGTGAAAATCAGATTTTAGATGTATGAAAATCTGTTTAGTCTT
>VZTL01059962.1:0-27061 GCA_013400535.1 Scopus umbretta
GGGCAACAAAGCTGGTGAAGAGCTTTTTTAGAGCACAAGTCTCATGAGGAGCGATTGAGGGTACTGGGGTTGTTTAGTTTGGAGAAGAGGAGGCTGAGGGGAGACCTTATCGCTCTCTACAACTTCCTGAAAGGAAGGTGTGGTGAGGAGGGGGTTGGCCTCTTTGCCCAAGCAACCAGTGATAGGATGAGGGGGAATGGCATCAAATTGCACCAGGGGAGGTTTAGATTGGATATTAGGAAAACTTTCTTTACTGAAAGAGTGGTGAGGCATTGGAACAGGCTGCCCAGGAAAGTGGCGGAGTCACCATCCCTGGAGGGGTTCAAAAAATGTGTGGATGTGACACTCCAGGACATGGTTTAGTAGACATGGTGTTTTGGGTTGACGGTTGGACTAGATGATCTCAGAGGTCTTTTCCAACCATAATGATTCTATGATCTCTAGAAGCTTGTAACATTTATGTAAAATTCTCTTCAGTAGCCCTTGGATTTATTTTTCCATGTTGCTGTGAAACAGATTGATGCTCTGCCTTGCCAACAGGCCAGCCCAGCACTCAGGACAAACAGGGCTTGGAGTAGTTGCACAAATACTAAACAATTCCCTGAACATCAAAGACAAGTAGCAGTTCCTAAATTGTTATCACTTGCTTTCACGCCTCTGACTCATTCCTGAATTATTTTTTTTTAACTATATAGTCCATCTCTAGTGGAGTGGCAAAAGGACTTACAGGAAAAAAAAGGAAGCACTTTTGGCCATCTTTGAAGGCTTTGTGGCTGAAACACATTGACAAAGACCAGGGGCTAAATTGGCATTTGTAAACAATTCAGGAGAAGAAAAAAACCATGAAACAGAAATATAGACTCCCTTTGATGAAACAGGTCTTAGGTCCTTGCTTTCTGCTGTGCTAGAACCCAGCTATTCAAGACAGATGCTGGCGGAGTTATCCTGCAGCCTCTTTATAGAAAAATACTTAGAAGTATAATAACAGCATGATTTAATATTGACATATTTATACTAGAGAGTACAAGTGTGAGAGTTTTTCAGTATGAGCTTGTAAGTAATTTTTTTTTTTTTTAAAAAAGGGTTGAAACATGCCCCTCCATGCTACATATTCTGGATGTGCAGTAGTTTGTGGACAAGCTTCTTCAGAGTACTATTAAATTAATATTTCCAATGTATTTGCTTTTCCCCTTTGCTGGTACAGAAAGCTCTGTCAAAGTCATGAATCTAGCTACTCCAGCTTCAGAGAGAGAGCTAAAATCTCACTGACACATCACCAATTAAAACCCAAACCTACAAGGACTGAAAACAAGAGCCTGATCCCACCAGAGAGAATAATATGATTTTCTAGATGCCTAGAACACTGAAGAGCCCTAACAGTTCAAACCCCCTTGCCCAGCACCCATCCCTGCCCCAGTACAGCATAATTGCTTTTGCAGGAGGAAAAGGCGGAGACCAGGAGAGCCCAGAGAGTTGAGAGCAGAAGCCACCATCCCTACAGCAGGGTCTAAGCAAAGGCATCTCTGCCCAAAGCAGAGAGGTACCAGTTTGGCCATAGCACCTGCTGCATGGATCTGACAAGCCAGAAAGTGCAGAAGCAAAGTGTTAAAAGGTGTAAGAAAGAGCAGTATCACATAGCATGACCCATCATCAACCTCTTCTCTTCTTACCCCACATCATCCCTGCAAGGAAACAGCCTGCTTACCTCCCTTTCCTTTCCTTCTAAAGCCTTAAGCTTGAGCAGGCTCAGCTTTGTCTTATTAGTTCTCAGCTGGTAGCATTTCTCTGAACTGCATTTGAACCTTGACAAGGCATTAACCCCTGAAATCCTAGGCTTTGCCTGGCTCAGTAGGGTTTTCCAAGGACACCATGGAGTGAGATAGGGAAGCCTGGCCAGCAGGTAGGGTGCTGCAAATGCCCTGCATATGGGGAAAGCATGGAACATTCCTAGGGAGGGATGCTTTCTTCTGTCTTCTCTCTTTGCTTGCTCCACAAATGGTAGAGAAATTGCTGGCAGAGGGAGACTGGTGCCCTATGGAGCATGTTTGCATGGGCTGGGAGAGTGACAGCACTTGACTGCCAAGATGCTGACCCAGCCCTCTGAGCTTGGCAGGACTGTGGCTGCCGTAATGCTCAGGGCAGAGAGCTGCATAAGTCTTTGTGCTTCTTGGAAAGGGGAAATTTAACTTCACCCACCATATTACGGAGCTCGGCATTTAAGTGTTTGGGAACTTATCGGGTCTCTCTTGATAGAATGCATTTTATCCTTTAAAAATGTAGAAATTAAAAAAAAAAAAACAAACAACCCTGTACAAATTGAGTGTGTCAGCTGAAATATGAAACTGTAATCTATGTTCTTATTTGAGCTCTAATTTTATGCCTGCTGGTACTCACTTATACAGAACTTCAGCAAACATTTATATCTCTCTTAATTATCCTTTTTCCCTATTAATTTCTCTTATGTTCGATAAATGATCCTTATGACTGTTGGTTTAAGACTTCCTTGCAAAGTTGTTTTTCCCTGCTTTTCCATAAGCCAGATATTTTAATTTCTTGCACTATGCCTCATTTGCTAGTAACAATGATGTATTTTCCCTTTCCCCATGTATTTATTTTTACTGAGAGATGCAGCCGTTCATCACATTCAAATGAAGAATTATTACTTAGCTATTATTATTATTGCTAGTGATGGTATGTAAACAACTATAATGATGTGTGGGCTTGTGTAGGAGCAAAGACCACAATAAAGATGTTGCCTTAGGGGGAATGAATGAGAAAAACGTGCAAAGATTTAACCAGCGCACCCTCTCCTTGCTGGTTTTGCCTCCTTTAACTGCTCACTTCAGCTCCATGGCCTATTTCCTTTGGTCTTGTTCTCCCACTAGATTGGATTGGGAGCAACTGGTCAATGTGAAGCCCTCCCCAAAATACAGCTAGACATTGCTGCCACAAGAAGGACATGTGCCAAGGCACTTGAGAACCTGAATGATGTGGGAAAAGGGGTTACTCTAATATTGTTTTGAATATGGATGGGTGTGTGTGATGAGGAAGGGGTGGTTTAAGTATGGGGAAAAGAGGAAGAGAGGAACAGCAGATATATTACAGAGATGATGGCCCCAGCAAGGCTGGAGGGCAGCCTAGAATGAAGTTTTCAGAGACTACTGCTGGGTCAGTTTGGTGGCTGTGCATACCACAAAGAAACCTTCTTACTTTGGTTTCCTTGTCTGGGAAATGAGTGTTTTTCATATATATTTTTAATACATAAAGAGGGTTACTCCAAAGGTATGAGGCTCTGACGTTCATTCCTCTCCTGGAAACAACCAGCAATAAATCTCCTATCTGCTCAGCTGCTCAAAGGCAGTTATACTGCTATCAGGTGCCAACAACTTTGGCTAGAGTAAGTGGGTAGGTGACAGAGAGAAACAAGCCCTGCACTAATTTTTAAGGTTGTTAGTTATGTTCACAGGCAAAGGAAAATCAGCAGAAAATAGGGAGGGAGCATGAAGAGAGAGCCAGGACTGAATGGAAAAAAAACAGCTCTTTGGCAGACCCATAAAGAAAATTCAAACTAATAAAGAAAGTTCAGACTTTTTATTCTGTGCTGCCAGCAATTTACTGCCTAAAAATGAAGGCAGTTGGCTTTAGGAGGATCAGCCTTGAAGACAGTAAAATTTCAGCATCATGTATTAGCCTGGCTTCCCCTCTCACAAGTAGGAGCGTGAGCAGAAGAAAGAGGCATCAGACCATCATCCCTCATCCCACAGCTTCTGGCTGCTGTAGGCTTGATACCAGGAGACCAGCCTCACCTGACAAAGCTCTCTAGGGAAGGGATGTTTGTAGATATGGGACAAACATAGAGTATTTTGTTGCAATGGGTGTTCTTTGGAAACGTGCAACCTTGGTCACAGGCTTCCCAAGACCATTGTAAATGGCTTCTCTTATCTCAGCTCGTAACACCCAGCTCCAGGACAGACCCACTGCATGGTTCCCCAGAGCCGCTGTGAGCTTTGTGCAGAGCTAGTTTCCCATGTGAAGATCCAGGCTTGCCGCTGTTGGAGCCTTGTTACATTTTTCAGTATTATTCCTTAATGTTAACCCATTCCTGGTTTTGTCTGAGTTTGCTTTCTAAGCTTCTCTTTGTAAAAGTTTGTGGGTTTTTTTTAACATCAACAATTTTCAATAATAAACATTGTGAGCAAACCAGCGGGAGAAAATCCACTTAGGATCTCCAAAGAGCTTACCAAGCAGTTTTTACAAAGAGCTGACAAAAGTGGAGAAATAACTTAAAACATATTTTATGAAATCAGAAGCCTGTTCTGAGATAAATATTTTAGCCTTTCTTCTCCAAAAAGAGGGGTGAGAGTGGAATAAAGATGGAGAAATGAAAAAATCATCTGTCAGGGATATGGCAGATATCATTAACCAAACATTTTTAAGATTTAATGTATACTAGAGCCCAAAAAGCTTTCATATCTGTTACAGCTATTTTGCATTCCATACTGTATTTTCAAAGAGCTTCCCTAGTTTAAAACACCGTTCAGATCTTCTGTCACTTTTGTTCCCACTTGCCTCTAACCAGCTAGAATAACATATGTAAAATAACATATGCCATATGCAATTCTTCTGTGCCACAGGGGCACAGGCTAGGTCCAATGCTTTCAATAACTCTAACGGTGCTGCTCCTAAATGTCTGCTTCTGTCAGAATCAACACTTAGCCAACATGATCAGGGCAAAGGGAGTAAATCCAGGCTGAAGAAACTCAGGCGAAATATTTGGCTTCCTGTGACTTTCAGGGGACTGGGAGAAAAAGCAATAGTCCTCACTGGTCCCATGCAGCTGGAGATCAGAGTAGTCCCTATGAATATCATCATCGCTTTGCGCTGGGTTTGGATCTCTGACTCATTCAGTGTGGGGTAATGAAGCCATTCTGATTAAACTTCCCCCACGCCTGTTCCCAGCCTGAACAAAACCCTCACATACATTTAAATGGAAGATGATACACTGTGGGAGCACACACTGCAATTTTAGGTTGAGCTGGAAGTGAGATTATGGTAGAGCTTTCACATCTTCACATAGTTCCCCAGCCATAAATGTCCACCCCATGTGGAAGACTAATGACAAGTTCTTTGAAAAATTAACCAGCCCCATAAATAAGTGTTTAAACTGTGCTGGGCATGAGTGGAAGACATTGCCAGCAAGGCCGGGTTGCGCCCACTGATGTTAAGCCACCAGGGCTGTGGGGGGCCATGCTGCCTCTCACTGCAAAATCCAAGTGCAAACAGCAAAATGCAGAGGAATGGTGACAGAAAAGTTGTGGGATACGTGGGATCCAGATGATGGGGGACACAGATCTGTTCTTCTGTCATAATCATGTCCCCTAAAACTGTCCTGGTTTGGGAATATTTAATATAATACCCCCCCCCCATTCTTCTGTTGTAGCTTTGCTGCTTTTATATGGCTTTTTTCCATTGGTTCATGATTTTTAACTCTCTATCCATTCCTCCTAAAAAGACCTTTCTCAGATTGTTTGTTTGCTTGCTCCCTTCCACAAGATCCTTTGACAAAATCACATTCTGTCAAAAGCAAGGTGCCTGCATTTCTCAAGCCTCACTGCTTTCCCGGGTAATTTATGAAAATGGAAGAGCCTGTTTCAGGCGTAATCCAATTTGTTCTCTCTCAGCATCATAAGCACGTTTGGAGCCCGATAAGACAATTATCACATGGATCTTTAATACCTGCAATTTATAGCTAAAAGGTTTATTTGATAACTTTGTTTTCAAGTGCCATGTGCTAAAGCACAGCAATGAGGGCTCTGCTAGCAATGAGACAGCAAAACTGTTCCTGCAGTGGTTCACCTGGCACATCCATGCAACATCGGTGTGGGGCATGTTTTAGAGGAGACAACATACTCAGAGCAGCAATATAGGAGCAGAGATTGCATTGATCCTTAGGGAGAAGGGGCATGGGGTAGGTAGAAGATAGGGCTTGACTAAGCGCTGTGTGGTGGTACGTGGGTTTCCCATGAGATGGTACAGAGGTACTCCCGTGCTCTCGCCACCTTCAATATGGAGGAGGATTTCAGAAAGCACCCACAGGGAGAAGGTTGCTACTGAAATGTATTTTCATAATCATTTAATTTTCAGTTACCAAATGTGACTTGCATATGTAACCTTCAGTGCCTTGCAGAGCAGGAGCCCACAGTCTAACAGTGACATTCAAGGCTGAGCACCAAAAAGTCAATATTTTCAAGAGAGCTCAGTGAAGTTGCTACCAAGCCTGCAAACATTTACTTTTTAGCACTATGCATGAATACTGATATCACAATATATAGTTGCTCATTAGAAAAAGAATCTGATTTCCAATTGAATTACTAGCTTTTTATCATTGTTTATGAGTCAGGGTGCAGAACTGAAATATTCTAATTATTTCATTATAAGAAATGAAGATAGGAACTTATGATTTTGTCATGTGGAATGGTCTGTGACAGTGTCTATTTTCAAAAGATAAGGTCTGATCTGATAAAGAATAAGCTTGTTTCACTTACATGAGCAGAACCAACAGATACCATAAAAGGTAGCCAAGAGTATCTTGAGAGCTAACATCAGGCACTTTTTAGTTCAATTTAATGTGCAACCTTTGAGCATTATTAGTGTTTGTATTTGGTCAACAGTGAAAAATCAAGTATATTATGACCAAGTACTGTAGATTTGTGCATTAAAAAGTTATGTATTTTTTTAAGACAAAAATTAATTTATTTCAAAATGTTTATAATTCTATAAGAATAAGTCACCACAATAGTTCAAGAGCCACACTACTTCTCATAGCTATGCATCTAGGACACTACCCTACTTTCTTATCAATCCAAACGTAAGAATATTTTATAACAGTTAAGACTCTTTGATGTTTATGTGCTGCTTTGGTGAATTTTAGTAGGAAGATCTTATATCTAATGCTATTTTAGCTATCTTTTGATATATCCAAACCATCAGAGTATCGTAGCTCAGAAGGTCTGTGGTGCATTTCTTTAGGGACTTCATTAGTGCAAGATATCCTGACTCAGTATACAGGTTACTTTTGATGCATCATTCGTACATACAATATTCCACTCTACATCACAGGGTTGGGGGGTGTGTGTGCATGTTTTGTGTAGCAATTTATAATAGTCACCCAAACAGTGTTCTAAAATTAAGAGGTAGTTTTTGCGTATGTATAACATTAACTAAAGACTTTCAAACAATAAAACCCTCGCTATCAGCTCATGCCGACATGACTAATTAGCTTTTTCTCTGTAGATAATTTGACCTGCAAATTACCCAGCATGTTTCAGAGCAAACAGTCTGATCTGTACCTGAATCCAGAGAATATGAGTTGGGGTGAGTGTGGGAAGCCAGACTGCAGTAGGGCACAGGGGGATGAGAGGAAAGAGGGGATGCTTGAAAGGAAGGAAGAACCGGTCAGATTTGGAATAACTGAGGAGTGGGCTGAGCTGCTCAGAAGATGGTGCTTCTCCTTCTCCTTTTCGAAGGAACTGCAACGGATCAGAGTCAAAGCAGATAAAGTCCTTGCATTAGCCTGCTCATCCCAGGAGAAATTTCTCACATTTAGCCAGAAAAAAAAGTCTCAATGAGTAAATGATGAAATGGGAATTTTACCTTTTTTGGAAGATGGTATTTGGCCCTAAGACAGGCAGAGATTATCCATTCTCTATGCTTCTTATTTATACCTTGAGGAGCTGACAGCTCTTCTAAAAGAAGACTGAGGGGTTTTAGAGAGTCTGAGGTTTAAAATTAGGCACTGGAACTAATAGGCTGCTATTGTCTCATAATTATATTTGACATGATGCTCTTAACTCTTTTCTGAAGCATCATCCTGCATCGAATCGAGTCAGGATGCCACAACTTTGGCTGCAGCAGCAGACATCAACCATACCGTGACATGGGGGTATCACAGCTGCTGGTCTTCCCAGCTCCCTCTGGACAACACACAGAGGCCCCAGCTCAATACAAACAGCCCACCTGGGTGAGGCTACACCTTTACCTGAAAACTTAAATACAGTGATGTTGCTTGGGATTGCTGCTTGGAGATCTACCCGAGAGGCACAATTCCTGTCCTGCTTCTTCCTTGTACTGGGAGCAGAAGAAGCATTTGTTGTTGGCCTGTGCTAGCACCTCCTTACAACACCTCCAGCAGGTGGAGAGAATGAACAATGCCAGAACCAAGCCAAGCAAGGGCTTGCTTTCCTCCACTTCCCTCCGGCAGTGTGGAAAGCCTTACAGACCTTTCCTTCTTTGTTTGTCATGGCCTGGGGATCTGAGAAAGAATATTTTCATCACAGGAGTCAGGTAGGCACCAGCTTCCTGTCAGCAAAAGGAAAAATAAAGGGTTGCAACTCAAGTCCCTTTAGTTACACGAGGCATTTAGGAGGTTCAGGTTTTAGGGGTTTTGCCCAAGCTGCTGGAGCTGTGACCTTCAAGGTATTGCCTTGACAACTTGTGCGTTTTAATAAAGCACAGTCTGGTGGAAGGGAGTTAATTTACACAGGTTTTAATTCTTCAAGCCCTGTCATCAGTGCACCAGCCTCACTTATTGAATTCCCCTGTCAATAGAGCAACCAACTGCAGCATATTCACATCCAAGTGCCCAAATGAAGCACCTGTTCTCAGTAACTTGCGGATTAATTTCTCTTTTCCACTTAGTTCCCTTTCTTTCTCTGTTGTTGGCTTCTCGTTCTCCTGGCACAGATACAAATATCAGGAGCTCCAGTTGGGGATGCAGCCACCTTAAATAGCCCTTTTATTTGCTTAGTGCCTTTTCTTTATTTGCCTTGCTCTGTTCTTTCAGCTGCCTCTCTGTCATTGGAAGCCCAGTTCAAACCAATCTCTGCAATCTAATGCAAGCCAACATGATTTTTTTCTGGTAGAGTTGTATAAAGCCAATAAATGAAAAAGGAAAACACCCATATTCCAGGCAGGTCTCTTAGTCTTACCAGGTTCTACCATCAGATATAGCAGTGTCCAGGCAAGGCACTTCAGCATATGAGTACCTTAAAGAACCAAGCAGATCCCCCACAGCCATGGCTAGGCCTTGTAGTCCCATGGCTCTTCAGTTACCTCCCAGATGAATAGCAGAGGACTCGTTACAGCTTTTTGCAGCACCAAATGCACAGGTTGTGGTTTGACCAAGAAACCATTATTTTGTTTCTCTAGCAGTTGTGCTGGGATACAGCGAAGAATGAGATCTTTTTGAGTGTCTAGGGATGGTTGTTATGGGTTAATTAATGCTTCAGCAGTGGTGATATATAAGGAAGAGTTATGCATGTTTAAGGTGATTCATGCCGCCTCACTGGATTTAAGTCTAATGGGAAACTTATTTCACTGTATTTATGGGTAACGTCCATCCATATCCTAGATATCTCTCCAGGGAGCCTTCTCTCCACGGCCATCCAGCTCCTGTGAAGAAATATGGACTCCTCTGTACCCGTCTTGGCTGTAAATCTGCAATTAAGAGAACGGTCCATTTACTTCTCTGTGATGCCGAGATGCTGCTAACTCATGGCTCCATCAGGCTGATTCCTCCAGCCAACAAGCCCTTTCCCTGCCTGCCACCCCCACCCAGAGCAAAAAAAAACACTTTCATATGGGAGCTGAATCTCCCCAGGCTGACTTTGCAGCTCTTTTACTTTTCTCCCACTTCTCAGAGCCATTGGACACATCAATAGGACAGATCTGAGCCTGGCTTTTGGCTGTATGAATGGCTCCCCATTCCCAGCACAGCTGGTGCTGCCTTCCCCCCCATCCCCTGAGGTCTGATTCACTCGTGCCCTCAAGGCAGAGCCATTTTACATTGGACCTTCAGGGCTAGCTTTTCTTTACATGACATTATGTGATTAATTTCCCGCTGAGGTGGCAGGAATAGAACGGTGACATGACAATCTGTTTAAATTCCCTTTTCTATCCTCTTTTCCCCCCTCTCTTTTATTGTTTCTTGGCTTATGCTAAGCCTCAAGGAACTGCTGTCTAGTAACCCTCCACCATCTGCTGCACTGCTAGCAGAGAAGAGCTATGGCTGGAGCTGTTTTTGATTCCGTCTCTTTCCCCTCTGCCAGGATTTTGCATGCTCACCGCTCCCTTTGGGCTTATTCTCCTCCACCAATTCAAGGGCCACAAAGGTCTGGGCTGCTAAATTAACATGCAGAAATATTGGCATCAAACTATTCAGAGCCCAGCATTATCGTGGTGTATACGGTAATGTAGGAGAGCATGCACGTAGCACTCTGTACACCTAGCTCCTCAGCTGTGTACAAGAGCATGTAAACAACCTGAGCACGTGTGCTTGGAGGCAGAGAGAGGCATAAGGGAATGGAAAGGAGAAATACAAACTCTCCCAAACTCCCTTGCACGGCTCCTGGCGCCACCCTGAACTGGAGCCCTGATTACCAGCGTGGCTGGATCCAGGATCAACCCAGCACTTGCACTGAGACTGAGTCAAATGTCACCAATTCAGAAGACTTAGTTGTCTGAAACAAAGCCTTCAAGAACAGAATTTCAGAGAAAACTCAATTGTCTGTGTAATCTGAACACTTCCTCAAAGGGTTTTCATTGCATTAAGAAATACCTTCAAAACCCATTTTTCCCATTGGGCAAGTACCAGTGGCTGTAGTAACAGTCTGAAGGTATCAGTGATGTTTTCAAAGTACTCTGGAGACATTGTGCATGTGCATGTGTCTGTGTCTCACATAGCACAACAGGGCCCTGACCTATTTGGATGCTAGGTGAGAATATATAAATATTAAATAACTGTTAAACTGCTGCATCAGTTTTATATCTTGATGAAAACTTTTGACTGAGGTTTTTTCAAGCCAGCAAGATTTATATTGTTTTTCCCTTTGGGACAGTTTTATCTAAGTGTATTGCCATGTTTATCCCATTAGAGCTCTTCACTGAGTCAAGTTGGAAAACTGTGATGACAAAGCCGATGAAGCGATACTTGGGTCACTTAAGCAAGCTTCTGATCAACAGAACCTGGTTCTTATGGGTGACTTCAACTACACAGACATTTGCTGGGAAAACAATACAGCAGCTCGCATGTCATCTATCAAGTTCCTGGAATGCATAGAGGATTGTTTCCTCATACGAGTGTTAGATGTGCCATCCAGGAATGAGGCACTGCTAGACCTGCTATTCCCAAACCAAGAAAACCTGCTTTGTAATATCTTGGTTAGCAACAAACTTGGCTGCAGTGATCACAATATTATGGAGTTCGGGATCCTGCTGAGCATGCTGAAGGTTAGTACCAAGACAAGGGTTCTAGATTTTAGAGGAGCAAACTTCAGCTCACTCAGAGCTCAGTTGGGAGGGATTCCGTGGGATGCTTCCATGGAGGATAAAGGAGCTTATCTGTGCTGGGAATTCTTCAAGAACACTCTCTTGGAAGCATAAAACCAGTTTAGCCCCTATAAAGGAAAGGGTAGTAAGCAGAGCAAGAGACCCCCTTGGCTCAACCACGAGCTCCTGAGTCTGCTCAAAACCAAGAGAGAAGCGTACCAGAGATGGAGAAGTGGAAGACTACCCATTGAGAACTATAAGGGCGTTGCCAGTGTGCAGAGATTCAGTTAGAAAAGCAAAAGCTCAGCTTGAATTGAAACTGGCCAGAGATGTCAATAATCACAAGAAAGCATTCTTCTTCACATATGCAAACTACAAGCAGAAACAGAAGGAAAACATAGGCCTGCTGTTAAACAGGAGAGGTGAATCAGTCACCAACAATGCTGAAAAGCCATTGGTTCTTAACATTTTCTTCACCTCTGTCTTTACCAGCTCTGTCAGGTCCCAGGCCTTGGGAATGAAAGTCCAGGTTGATCCAAACATAGACCCACCATCAGTAAAGGAAGAGTTAGTATGCAGATTATTACAGGAGCTTGACCCCTACAAATCGATGGCCCCTGACGCCATCCACCCAAGGGTTTTGAAAGAGCTGGCTGATGTCATTGCGAGGCCACTCTCTATAATCTTTGAGAAGTCGTGGAGATTGGGGGATGTCCCAGAAGACTGGAGGAAGGCAAATGTTACCCCTATCTACAAGAAGGGCTCAAGGGAGGATCTGGATAATTATAAGCCCATTAGTCTTATTTCAGTCCCCAGGAAAGTTATGGAACGAATCCGCCTGGGAGCCATCACAAGTCAAATGAAGCACGTGACTGGGAAAAGCCAACAAGGCTTCACTAAGGGCAGATCATGCTTGACAAATCTGGTGGTCTTCTACTACAAAGTGACCTGCTTGCTTGANCCAGTACTTAAAGGGTAGTTACAAAGAAGATGGAGACTCCCTTTGTCCTCTCCATGTGACTCCTTGTGAAAAAGTTAAAAGTTACTCTTGGGGAGATTCTGACTGGACAAGAGAGAAAACTTTTTCACAACGAGAGCAGTCAACCATTGGAATAATATCCCCAGGGAAGTGGTTGACTCCGCTACACTGGATACTTTTAAGATTCAGCTGGACAGGATGCTGAGCCATCTTGTCTAGACTGAGCTCTTGCCTAGAAAGTTTGGTCTAGATGATCCTTGGGGTCCCTTCCAACCCGGCATTCTATGTTTCTACATGTTGAACAAGAGAAAGTGCAAAGATTTTTTTAAGGCAACAAAGAGAAACCTTAGTCTAATCATGTCCCCACTACTGCTCAGCCTGAGCTGTGGGAGCAGGCTGGGGCTAAGTGCAGAATCCCAGTATTACCCAGTGACCACCAGCCACGAGGCACGAGCAGGGAGCAGGAGTGTAATTTGGCAACCAAAAGCAAGTGGTTTTAACAATAAGCTACACCTGCCCTCTCTCCACATCTACACAGAACCACAGCAGTGCAGACAGCTGGGAAAAGTGAAGAAGAAAGAGCAAAAGTAGTCAACCAAGTACACATACCAAGAGTGGAAGAAGGGTGACTGTAACCCACATCAATATGACTGCAGGGAGTTTGGCCCATCGAGGTGGGTTTTACTGGCATGGAGTGAACTTGGGGATGTGGGTCACAGCATGCCCGAGCATTTAAGCATTGTCTGTTGCTACTCACTCTCTGTCTCTGTTGGTCCCTTGGCTCATTTCCTAACCTTAGACTTCATCTCCGAGACCCATACCCAGAATCACCACAGTTTAAAAAAACCTACCGTTCACTGATAGTAGGAGCTGGTGCTTCCCTCCTCCTGTATCAGTATAGAAAGCGGCTCAGAGACCTCCTCAGGGTCTACAAGGCTGTGCCAGGTAGTATGATTTATTGGGGTGGTGGAAAGTGGAGGGAGGAGAGAGGAGGAGCAGTGCAGGAGGGTTGGCCTGCCCACGTCACTGGCTGTCGCAGCGTGCACCCTTGCATCTCGTGGGACAGTCCCCTGGCTGCAAAACCTCCCCTTGCCCTTCCCCATCTGCTCTGGGCCAAGCCCTAGGCTCGTTCTTCAGCCCAGGTTTGTGACTGGACCTGGAGGATGCAGTGGAGACACAGTGCCTCTTGGGCATAGGGCATTTTTCTTTCATCCTAATGCTTTGAAGACATACTGTTATTTAATCCTCTTGGGCCAGTTTCTGGCAAATTAGTCTCTGCATACAGTCTTTGGTAATTCTCGGGAATTACTTTGGGATACTATTCACTGCAAAAAGTTCTTTCAATGACAGCAGCAAGAACCATGCCTTTCGACAGTGATTAGCTGCATGGTTTGAATCCAACACCAGGGCAAGGTATGTTAATGAATTTCCCAAAACTGTGTGCACAACTAAATAAAACCAGGGCATTACCAGATCCCCTGCCAGATTTTTCTGAATTAGTTAAAGACTTAGGGTCTCTGTTAAAAGATTCTTGTGAACTGAATTTTATGGAAATATATAATTTTTCACTGATGTCTCCTATGTTCCAATCCAAGACACGCACCAGATCTCAGTGAGATATGAGATAATATAGATAATATGAGATAATATGGATAATATGATAATATAGATAATATAGATAATAATAATAATATGAGATAATATCTCGGTGAGATAGCTGAGATAATACAAATCATAATAAGAGATAACTTGTATCCCAGAGACCCTAAATAAGTTACCCAAGGTGGCAGAAGTGGGATCTCCCTTGATTAGCAATTCAGAGAGATTAAATGACTTGCCTAATGTCACATAGGAAGCCAAAGGCCAAGATTTCAACCCAGTTCTCCAGCAAATGCCTTAGACCTTAAGTTTACCCTTTCCTCCTGAACACAAGAGTGAGAAAAATTATTACAGAAATCTCAAGTTCAAACTACTTGCTGCTTGGAGAGCAGCCCGTGTCCTGGTTGCTTTATCAGTTTATGTGGAAAGACTCCAAGACATTACTTATATTGACTCAATATTAAATGGCAATAACCACCATGACAGATTTACTGCCTGGCAATGTCTTCCTGTCTGCTATAGTAACAGTACTGATACGTTTTTTGCTCATTAAAATATTTAGGTACTTAGTTCCTCTAGCAATATTTTGAATTTTTCCTGTTCTTGGGAAGATCAAATCCTTATCAACAATGTTTTATCAGGGAAAGATCACACCTGATGCTATTGTACAGCGCAAGGCAGGTTTTGCCTGGGAGTGATTCTGTGTTTAAAGGCACCATTTGACTTTCATGCTGTTAGTGCCACGTGGCAGCAACCCACGGGCAGATCAGGGATGCTCTGGGAGGATGCAATCAGCAAACATCTGCTGTTTCTGGGGAAGGTTCGGCTCCGAGGTTGAAAGAAGTGCCTGACAGTCATTGTTAGAGGCAACGAGTGGCTCTGGCATCTCTGTACTGGCTGAAAAAAAAAAAAAAAAAAAGACCAGCAGCAACAAGAAAAAAAAATCTTAATTATGGACCTACAATAGAGTAATATGTTCTCTGTTTCTGCCACTTCGGGGGAGGGTCCAAAACTGATAAAATTTTAGGAACTTGGGTTCAGGCATCCCTTCACTGCACCAAGACAGGACTTTAAAGCTGCTACCTGTCAGAAACCTGCCTTAGCACTCAGGGTCAGTGCTGAATAAACACTTTCTGTCCCAAACTTCAGTCACAAGGATACCTGGGGTTGTCATTAAGCGGGCTGATGGGCCTTATTTCCACAGAAATCCTGCACCTACTGAAGCTAGGCTATTTGATACCAGTTTCAGCAGGGCCAGGCTTTCAAGCTATATTTGCTCATTAATTTTTCTCGTCTTTGTTTGTCTAAGTATGGTGTAGGTGACTGAAGTGATGAGACCATTTTAGATGCTCTTTGGTTTTTGAGCTGCAATTGGCTCTGGTCTACTGTTACCAAACTACACAGACACTCATCCAGCCTGCTGAAAACATCAAAAATAGCCTGAATAGTGCTGGTGGTCCCTTTTGCACCAGTGAAAATAGCAGGAGGCAACAAAGAAATAGCATTAAGGAAAGCCATACATGCAGCACTTTCTCCTTGTTTGTGCTGGCACTGTGCATGCACACACCGGTGCAAGGGACCTCAACATGACTGAGCCATATGCTGGCAGGAAGCGGTGGGAAATGCGAGACGAATGATTTTTCTGACACCTCCTGCACTCAGACGGAATCTGTGAATCTCACCTTGCTTGTCACTGTCACTCTCTCATTAGGAGCAATCACCAGACTGTTAATACCCCAGGGGAGCATGGTGGCCTCTGCTCTGCATCACCAGGCTGTCCTCTAGCTGGGCTGCTCTTCTCCCACTCACCTCCCTTTAAACCTACTTTTTATTTTTTTTCCCCACACACATCAAAGGGGTAAAGGGAGAAAAATTTCAACAATTAATCTCAAGATTAGTGCTGAAGATCTGCTTTTCCATGCTAAATGTCAGAATCTGTGTCCACCTGTTCAAGAGATGAAATAAGGCTAATGAGCTTGCAGTGCATGAGATATGGTTTTGCACTGGAACCTGGAGGGACAGAGAAACAGGCACCAGAGGAAATATTACAGCTAAACAATTATTTGCTGAGTATCTCTGTTTTCTGCCCACTCTTTGATGACAGGATGTCTTGTTATTCTGTGCTGAGCAAGCACAGAACCAGTTCAGGATGGTGTTCAAGTGTGTGTTTAGCTTTAAGCTTGTGCTTCTCGTTTTGCAGGAGTTCAAACACAGGCAGAAACACCATCCTGAATAATGACGTGCTGCAAGGGATATAGGAAAAAGACAGAAGCAGCTATGTTATATGACTCAGAATCTCATTAAAGAGTATCTCCACCACGCTTTTCCTTCTTTGTTGACTTTGATTACCCCGTTTAGTATCTGAATCCCACCCATCAAAACCAATGCATATTGCAGGTGATGAATGCCTACAGTCTTTCACCAAGAGCGTTTTTCCAAGTGAGCAGGAGGGACGCATGGGCTCAGGCAGCGATCCCAACCTAGGCACACAGAGGGCACACTCCTGGTGAGATCCTCCAGCCTTGGTTATAACCACAGGATATTTTTTTCCTGCATAGGATCACAAAGCATCTTTCCCTCCTATTGCACACACCTGGCTAAACGCATGAAGCACTCATGTTTCCCACTCAGCAATTCACCATAAAGCCCTATATGTATAAATGCTATGCAAAATAGTAACTCTGGGTGAGGGACGTACTCTGCTGCACACGGCTTGTTGGGCTGGGAGAATAACCCCAAGCAAAAGCCCAATGTACCCCTCCATGGCGGCAGCAGCAGGATGGGTAGCATCACAGGCCTGTATATGGGAAATTGGAGTAAATATTTGTACAGTATTTTGAAGAGGTAAGGTAGGACTGTCCGAATTATTCATTCCAATTATATTCTTTGCAAATGTTTCTCTTTTCCTCTCATCTTAATTCATTTGTGAATGAGTTTGAATTTCATTTGATGCATTTCTTATAATTGACCAGATGCTGTTTGGGCACACAGTTTCCAAACAGCCTGGGCTGTCTCACAGGCAGTGCTGTCTGACTCTTTCCCCCCCTCCCCGCCCTGCTGTTCTTGATTATTATTCCAGCTATATGGCTGGCCATATGTATTCTTTCTGCTTCCTAATTACTCTGAAATTCTTCCAGGGGAAAACTGAACAAGCATACTCTCTTTTGATGGGGTTTTTTGGTAGGAGATCTGAAAACTATTCTGAAAAGGAAAAAAAAAAAATCCATTCACCCAAGGAACTGTGAGTAATGAACTGCAAGGGGCCAAAACACAGACCGGGCTGCTTTATTGGACAGAGCAATTCATCTCTCCTCCTCTCTTATGTCTCCTCTCCTTGTCGTCTACTCTTGAGTTTCACATGTTCAGTATTGTAAAAGTGAGATCATCACCGAGCTCTGGAAAGTGGAATATCCCAGGGTTTCCATGTAATTTTGGATTGGCACTGAAGTTTGTCAGTGTTGTTGGCGAGAAACATGCAAAGCAAGGTCAGGGATGGCGAGTCATTGCTTGCATAAGCTGCAGCGTCCTTGTTGCAAAGTTTAACCTTGTTAATAAGCACCAGCAGTTTGATTTAACTAACGCTAAATGATGCTGTCTGGATTTCACCCGGGGTCCCTGCTGTAGGTATTCTGAAGCTTTGATGGGAATATTGCCATTAATCTACAACGAGGGCAGGTTTTTGCTTGATGTTAATGATGTCAATGTTGCAAGCACTTGCTTGGGACTAAAGAACTTTTAACTGCTTGACTGCATCTATTGTTAGTTTCCTCTTCCAGCAGTAGGAAATAATGATCCATCGACTGCAGTGGAACACTGCTGATTTACACCTGCTGAGCATCCAGCTTAAGGTGTTTCATTGATTTCCTTGTTGGAAAAAATGAAGTGGATCATTCCAGTTTATATTATGAAAATGTATTCTTTCTGATGGTGCATCTGGGCAGCACATTTAGAACTTTTTCCTCTCCTGCACAATACCAAGTACTGGCATTATTTTGTATCATGTGATAATTTTTAAAAATGTATTCAGCTTTCGCCTTCTATTATCTTGGATCATTAGCCAGCATCCTGTTATGCAATGTGATCAGCAAAGCTTGGTGCAGTATCTCACAATGTGATAACATTTCTCAAACAGAGCATGCAGTGGGGAAGAAATTAATTTCTCAAAGCTGCGGCATCATTACTGACACAGTAAAATCAGATGGCTTCCCTAGTTGTTTTAAAGGTTTTAAATGCTCAGGCAGAACACTGAGCTGAGAACATTGGAGAGTTATTTAATGTACCCATTTCCAGGACAAGAGGGCTATTTTCTTTTAGGACATGATTACATCAGTGAATGAAGCCTTCCTGTGCTCTCCTAGGTTTCCTTTTTGTTTGGAGCTGTCAGAGCAAACTCGAGTTTGTGGGCATAGGGATGAAGGCACAGAGGAGAGCAGATCTCCATCTACAGGCTCTCCAATATCCTCCTGCAGAGCAATAATTTAATTAATGCCTCTAAGGCAGCTCCACTGTCCCTGGGCAGGGTGCATGCTGAGGATCTGGCTAGTCACAGATTCATCAGACAGGTCAGCGCACTGCATATATGCTACCCTGTCCCAGAGCATCCCTCACCACAGCACAGATGAGGGATGTGGGCTGCAGCCCTCCAGCATCCCCGTTCTGCAGGGCACAGCCCTGTGCAGACTCAGATGGCTTAAGAGGTCTTTGCCCCTGGGGAGGACAAAACTGTTGTGTGATTTTCTCCTGAATGAATGACACACCGACCTTCCCTAGATAAGCCACTGGAAACGGAAGAAAAATGCTATACTTTTTTGTTCAAACGTCTGGACCCCTTTCGTACAGCCACAGTTTAGAAGTATGAATCACTCATGCAGAGGCATTCACGCAGATAAAGTGCTGTGCACCACTTTGAAAAATTACCTCTAGAAATATGGTTCAAATGATGCAAATCCAAGGGATGCGATATGGTGTTGAGAACTCATTAAAACCTTCGCTTCAAGAAGTTTCTTTAAAAATTGTTGTCTGTGCTGGAAACAGGGGAAAAAAAAAACAAAACAGTCTGAGCCTGAAAGCAAAATTAGTTTGTTTCTTCCTTGGGAATGGAATAGCCAAAGTTCATTTCAGATACTTCCTTGCACCTTTTCCATCCCTAAACTGTTATCCACAAATAAATAAAATAAATGTTTGTCCTTCTTGCCCACCAAGCCCAAAAGGTGTGAGAGGACATCAGCTTTCCTGCTCAAGCTGTGACCTGCAGTGCATGTCAGCAGCTGGTAGAATTGCCTCTCTGAGGCAAAGAGGACACCTCCCCATCTGCTTTGCATTTATTAGCCTTGACTTAAAAAAACAAACACACATTTCAAGCGCACATTTTTCAGCAGTGTAGCTGGAAAACTTATTTTTTGCCAGGAAGCACATCAAGCAGCCTACAGGGATCCAGAGAGGTACCCCAATGTCATAACGGCCTCAAAACCTGAGCACAGAACAAATGCACTGAACCAGCCCACTGGAGAAGTTCTTCAACCCTTACATACAAGAGCAGAGATAAGCAACTCTCACCAGGGTAACCGCAGCAAAATGCCTAATTCTTCTTCATCCAGCCAGGATCACAACAATCTCCTCCCTCTGCTCTGGAGACAGCAGAGTCATAAGATTTCTGAGGATTGCTCATGGGCAGAAGACGACAATGATACCTAAGGCTCCCCACGTCACTGCTGGGCTGAACCTGGGTGACCCAGTCCTGGTGGGTTCGTTTCCTCAGACAGCCTGGGCTCCAGATCACACAGGAGCCAGCAAAGTTACCCAGCAGGTAGCAAAACCCCACTACTGACCACGGCTCCAGCACGAACATCCTCCAGCGGCCCAAAGCAGCTGCTCTACCACCATCCTACTCTTGAACTCTGTTAGTTTTGCAGTGTCCTTGAAACTTTCCCCAGAAGGCTCTGGAAACTATTTTCTCCCCTTATTTGTTCTCTGCTTCTTTAGGAATATAGCATTTGTGAGCATGTGCTTGCATCGGGCAGCCCTGCATGCTCTGAACACCAGCTTCTGCAAAGAATTCTGCCTTTCTAATGCACATCTTAAGAATGCAAATTTTTACAAATGAGAAATATTCTCAAACATTATGGATACAGTTTATGTTTTTGTGGAGATCAGAGAATCCGGCAATGTTACACAGTGATGATATTAATCTAACTCTGAAAATTTAAAAAAAAAAAAAAAATCATTGAAATGCTGTCAGTCATGTATATAGTTTTCCTCTATGGATTCTCATATCAGCTGCCTGTGACTACCAGTTGGTGGGAGGAAGGGCACAGATTACAGGCACATTCCAATTGTTTGTCTTTTCCATTCATTTTTCAGAGGGAAGCAGCATGTTTCAAAGGGAAGCAGGAGATTTCTCTGTTTTTTCCCCAATATTCAAGGCCATCTAGACCTTCAACTGCTTTAGGAAGAATTTGCAATGAAAGCAGCCAAGCATGAATTGCAGATACACCAAAATTTTTGCTTTTCCTCCTCTCTCCCTCTGTTAATATTGGGTAAAGTTTACAAATGGTACGATTATCAGGTGTCTAAGCAATATGACATTGCTGCTTTATTCACCTTGTTGCCCAAAGCTATGCTTGATGGGACACATAACTCAGTGCTAAAAGGAGAGTGATACTGCCTGGGTCTTTAACTCATTTTTCTAAAAAACTGAACTCATTTCTATTATTCTGTATAAAAACCCTGGCAGCAGAGAGCAGCAGGGAAGACAGGTATTCATCCTGCAGCTTCACAAAAGAAGAAACCAGTACAGGAAGGTTAAGTGATGTGCCCAAGGCTACACAGCACAGGAGTGTCAAAGTGTAGGTGGAAAGCAGCAGCCAGTGGTCCCTTCCCTTCACTTAACCAATATGGTGTTGTCCGGTTGAAAGAGGCATTTCTTCCCCCAGGCACGAAGGCTGGCATTTCATTGTGTGCAGCCTCTGTCAGAAATACTAACTTAAGTTTCAGTTATTCAGTTTACAAAGAAAAACATTAAAGGGAATGTTTGCAAGCAATTTCCTGAAGCAAGCATGTATGTAAAGCAACAAAGATTTTACACTGACATATTTCATGTCTGCATGAAGGACCTGGGGAGTGGCCTAATGAAGGATGGCAACTCATTTCCATTCCTTTTACTTATTTTTGCCTGTTTACCCATAAATCTGTTCTTTGTTTGACATAAAAAATAGAAAGAGTTAGGATGGCAGCCTTAGATATACGAGATTGATGAGCTGATGGGGATGCAGCTGAACATGCACTCCTTCATTACCAGGGTGTAACTCACTAAGGAACTCACATCTCTTCTGCTTTTAATTAAGAAGGGCTTGCAGTGTGTTAAGGATTTTGGAGTACGATGTCATTTCTTGTTTGTGCGTGCATCGAGCCTATGAATACCCTGTACGTAGTTCAGTCTGTTTCTGCAGTAGTCAGGAGGGTTTTTGGTAGGAACAGGGATGCTGGCTTAGAGGTGAGATGCACAGGTATGAGGATACATCATTGTCACCACATTAGAAAGGAGGTTTTTCATATTCACTCTGCTGGTAAATCTCCAGTGGCTTGATTTACACAGAAGCATCAATACTTCCTCTGCAGGTATTCCAATGCACGTGGGTAAGTATTTAATGGTCAGAGATATGAATGATGAAACCTGGCTTGGAAGCACATGGGAAGATTCAGAGAATTTCTCCATCCCCGAGTAGCCCTTAGTCATGTCTGTTGTCCCTCTGAAGGAAAACGGATAACTCTGTCACTAAAACCAGCTTGGCTGATAGAAAGTTTGCAGAATCCATTTCAGAGCCAGGTAGAGGTTTGTAGATGAAATCCTACTGATATCATCAACAAAAATCCCATTGATTTCAGGGGTGTTAGGCTTCTTGTCCAGGTCCTGAACCAAAGTCCAACAAAATCCATTGAAAACCTGTCACTGTTTTTGATGCTGTGTTGCACTTCATTTATATGCAGACTTCACAAATGAAATGCTTGTCAAGCCCCTGAAGTTCATGACAAAATTCCTATGACATGACGTGATCCGGACCTTTGCATCAGCCATACTCAATGGTACCCTTTTTCTCTCTCTTCCTAGGGAGCTTGCAAATAATGTTGCTTTAGAAAGAAATGGTGAAAGGAAAGTTTGGCAAGAGCCTTACTTCTGTGCTTGACATTCACAGATGGTCAAAGAAATAAACTCTGCCAGAAGGATACACTAGAACAGCTTTAAAAACCAGAGCCTGTGTATAGAGTCTTTTGAGTTCATGAGCTTATTAAGTTTTTAAAACCAATTCTGTAATTCCCTTTAATTCCAATAACCTTTGCACGGGTTGTTGACACTTCTATTGAAACTGCCAGATGCTGTTAACCAGAATTGCCAATCAGTTTTACATGTGCAGGTGCTGCTGTTGCGAGTGGCTTTATGCAATTAATTCAGCTGTCACAAAGACTTTGGAAGCCTGTTGTGGGTCAGATTGTATCAGTCTATTTTAGGGCTGATCGAGAATCCTCCCCAGCCAAAGGTAATCCCTAGACAGAGCACATAGGCATTAAATCCAAGCCCACTTCCAAGCACAGGGACTGCTCCTTTTCTTCCCCAAGCACCATGGCCAGAAAACCAGTTTGAGGGAAAGAAAGCAGCTGCCTCAAGGGCTGTAGTAAATAATGTCCTTTCCTAGTCAGAAGCTGCAATACTACTGCCCCAGGGCAGTAAGGCTCTGTATTACTTGCAGGGTTACTTGAGGTTTACAACACATTATCATTGAGCACTTTGGTCTGGATTCATCTCACCTAACACGAAACCTCTGCAGAATCCCACTCTAAGGCAGGCAGCCAGGCATGCAAAGATGCCACTGGATACACCTTCCTGGGGACGCAGGCTACAAAAGCTCAGCATCTACCCTGTGTCAAGTACCCAAAACCTTTCTGCAGTAAATCTTCAGAGCTGGTTTGACTCTCCTGAAGTTTCTGCTACTTTGTGCCACTCTGCCTTGGAAAGAGACTGCCAGCCCAGACCCTCTGTCCCTTCCACTCCAGCTGCCTGCATCCAATTAATGCGCTGCTCTGTGGTAATTTTAAATTGAGATTATTGACCAAATGCTTTTTCACCCTGATAAGTTCCCAGATTGATACGTGAGGGAAACCAATATCAACAAGCACTAAAGATGAGCACAGCACTTTCCACCACGGGACATTACTGGATAAATGCTAAGTTATTATCATCACCGTCTCTTGAGTTAAGCCTTGCTCCACATTTTAGAGCCTTAGATAATTAGGTGGGAAGATAAAAATATGTAATGGAAAAGAGAGACCGTGGCTCTTAACTAAACACCTAGCTGAAACGGGCAAGGTGGCTCCAGCAATCAGTCACTGACCTTGAATTAATCTTTGTTGCTCAGGGTGGCAGTGACTCATCCTCCCCGTGGGCAGATGCACGGTGCCTTAGAAATAAGTATCTTCAGCTCCTAATTGCAGGTCCCTGCAGTCCCTTGGCGGGGGCAGGTCTCCACTGAGACCCTGGATGCGATGGCGCTGGCAGTCACCAGAGCTGAAAGCATGGGCCATCTGCCATCTTAAGCTCCTTGCCTCAGACAACTTTAATAAACTCCTGTCATTAATTGCAAGGGAATTTTTTCTGCTGTAACATACCGTTATCCAATACCATCAGCACTCCAGATCTGAACTGCTTCCAGAGCCAAGACAAGACAGGAGTCTTATGGTCATCATGAGAGAGCACTTCTAAAGTGGATTAGTACATTATCCTTTCCACAGCCCATATCGTACTGCTGCTCCATCCTCTAAACACGCATCGCCTGGGACTTAGCTCTAAGGGCACAGCTATTTTTCCTCTGCAATGCAACATGAATGAGAAATACAACAGTCTGGGGGAACAAGTCACCTGGAGTGTGACAGACAAGAAGGGGACCCTGCAAGACTGTGGGCTCCTTGTGGTTTTGGGGAATTAGGGAGCATACTTGCTTTGTCTTAGCAAGCCATGCTCAGGCCTAGGCTCCGACTTTGGTCTATGTACCAGCCCAGCCTGTGACCTTGGATTAAACACTTTCCTGTACCTCCACTTCTTCCACTTGTTGATGGTGGTGGATATGATACAGATCTCCCTTGTTAAGTCTCTCACAGATGTCAAGTATTTTTATATTCTTTCCCAAAAAAACCCTCTTTTTTTGAATTTTGACCTGGCTGTGAATCACAGTTCAGTGGTCCCAGACCAGTTTCTAGCAGGTGAAGATCCAGCCCCCACACTGCCTCCAGCGGGCAGCTTTCCACTGTCCCACCCTCCGAGGTGATGCCGAGCAGAACTGACAGGCAGGTGGGTGGTGGTACCCCTGTGCTGCTGTCAGGGGTGTTTTGTGTATCTCTCTCCTCCTCTTAATAATTACAGAATATTGTGAAACAAAGTAAGATTTCTCATCCAATGTCTGTACTTCATAAAAGTGTGTTTAGACAGGCAGTTGATAGAAGAGAGTTGAGTCCTCCTACCCTACAACTTGAGATTTAACAGCATAACTTAAACAATGACACTTATTCCTCAGTGAAGCATTGGAAAACCATAAGCAGTGGAGCTCTGACATAACATTTAGTCAGGCACAGCAGGAGTTGGGCAGCAAACCAGTAGAATCAGCATATTTTCTTTTGTTTCTCTTACAGACTCTCATGTCAACAGTCTCAGCAGTTGTTCGTTGGAGGGCATTTATACTGTCGCACATTGCATTACACTGCTATTTATTCTTTCCTGGATTTGTGAGAGGAAAGCAGAACAGCAGACAAAGGCATGTGGAATTAACACATCCAAGAGAGCAATTCAGGGAGTGAATATTAAAGCAGGAGGGCTATGCAACACATCATCACCCTGAAGCTGTAGGTTTTTCCATTGAAGTAACAGTGCTGCTGCCTGCATGGAATTCACTGGCAATAACATGGTTCTGGTGGCACATTAATTCGATGAACACTCAAGAAAACCAGTGGTCTTCCTGGCTGTCTACACTGTGAAATTAAGAACAGATTTAAGACTGAAGTTATGAACACCGATCGCTGGCTATGTTAGTGCAGGCCTATCATACGTGTCCACAGTGAAAGGTTCCAGCTTGCATTCCCACCACATATCCTATCGGGTATGGCATCCACCCACCTAGTGAATAAAGCTGTTATGTTTATACACGTTTGGACTCCAGGACTGGCTTTAACATGAGCACAACGAAGTTTGGAGGCTAATCACATGGAGATTAGTGTTCTGGGTTTTTTAACACGTCCACATGGTGCAAACCATACTGTCTTTTTCAACTGCTGGCCCAATATTCCCAGCTGGACCAGTGCTGGCCAGCTTGTGATGTTCCTGTTTGACTGATGGAGTAGGTGATTTCTTTCCAGCTCCCAACAAAGCTTTGGTGACTGCCACCACACAGCCAAGCACTGCACTGCTACTCCCAGTCACAAAAGCATGAGAAGGACCTTGCTGGAACCCATCTCCCACACTAGCTCCTCCCTTGTGCTGCAGGATGTGGTGAATAACAGTTCCAAGTTCACTTCAGCCTCTGGATCTGTGATTTCATAAACCATAATCATATTCCCCCATGCCCTCTCCTCTCCAAATGGGGAGACACAGTCTCTTCTCACAAAGCAGCAGTTCATTCCCCTCAATTATTTTGGACTACCTATTTTTCCCTGCTGATGGACTCTTTGGACATAGGTACACAACCAAACCCAATGGCCAGAAAACAACCATTATTTCAGTCCCAAATCAGTATCACTGGCAGGCTAACACCTAACCAGATGTGTAATATATTCATGACCTACAGCAATGACAAGATGTGCATGAGTGGTTTGTCAGTTTAAAGAAAAATTTGCAAAATGCTACAGGCTTCCAGCACTCTGCTGACCTCAGAGCGCTCCTCTCTTCTCCTCAGACTTGAGAGTTACACAGATTTGTCCAGAAAGTGCCACTTTCCCGGTGAAATAAGATCCAGTTGAGAAGCAGTTGGCTCCAAATCAGCGGAGACAAGAGACACAGCCAATGATGAGCAGCTGGGACTGTGGCAAAATAATGGAAGAAAAACCAGTTACCTCACCCTGTGCTCACAGCATCTCCTCTGTTCGAGTAGATGGATGGTCTTGGGGTCATAAAAGCCTCATCTGCTACAGTAACATCCATGGCCAAAAACAAGTCCTGATTGCTAAGTGAATTTCCACAGGCTCCTTTTGTGCCAACTCCCTGAAAATAAACCACCTCGTACATTCATGGGTAGGAGTCCTCAGTGATTATGGAATTTAGGCTGTCTGTACTGTCGGGTGCATCATTATCCTGCCACCCACACCTCAGATACCAGGTTGTGGAAGGAAATATCCATCTCCCCGCTACTTGGGTAATTGCTCTCCCTGCAAGAAGCAGAGGTTTAGCTCCTTCCCCCATGAGCAGCAGATGGTCCAGCTGCCCCAGAGAGCTGGAGGATGTGTGCTGGGCCAGCTGCAGGCAGATGTAGGTTCTGCCCTCCCAGAACAGGGAGGGAGACCAAGTTGTCAAGTGTACATGCCTGGTCACTCCTGAGGCAGCCCAATGGGTTCCCCTCTCTTGTTGTCCAGCCAACAGCCATTTCTCCATGGTAATGACAGCAAATTGTTTTATAACATCAGTGCCGTCATCAGTCTCAGGCTTCTTGGCCAGGCAAAACACATGAACTGCCCATGCAAAATACAAAATGAGGCAGTTGCAGCAAGCAAGGTGCAAGCAGACTAAAGGGATACGTGTAGGACTTCTAATGACAAAACCAAGAGTTTTTAAGTGCAAAGAGAAGCAAAAGGTAAATTCAGCAAATAACCAAATCACTGTCAACAGTTTCCCAAGGATGGCTTTAACCATCCCAGAAAGTTAAGGCAACATCAGAAAAAGATATGCATGAACACAAAGATGTGAACTTCTGTTCCCTTTGAGTGTCCTATGGCTGGGTTTAGGACTGACAGTCAATACATTCAGAAACTGTAGCTGATCCAGCATGGAACGCCACAGCTGCTGACTTGTACAGGCTGGGGAAGCATATTCTGTCCTGTTCAGCTCACATTTCCTGGCACAGGTAATTCATATCCTGCCTCTGCACCCTAGAGCAGCAGCGTGAGTAGCAGAAGTGGAAGTTGGTT
>VZTL01059962.1:27123-78554 GCA_013400535.1 Scopus umbretta
GGTTAAGAATGAAAATTTTCTTGCCTACTTCATGGAATCAAAAGGCTGGAAAGAACCGCAGCATCTTGGCAATCTACTTTCTCTAGTTCCTTCCTCTGTGAAGGCTCAACCATGGCTATGTCACTCTTGATAAATATTTATCCAGCCTCTGCTTGAAGACCTCCAGCTGTGGAATCCCTACGACCTCCCCAGGAAACCCTTATCCTTGCCATGAGAAGGTTTTACCTCTTATTTTGTCTGAATCTTCCTTGCTGAAGTTTAAGCCATTACTTTATCCTGGAGAGAAGAAAAGATTATTCTTTTCCTCTTCACAGCAACCTTTATAAGTCTCTCATGTTAAGTAGGAGATCAGGGAGACATAGCAAAGGCTGAAGCCCTGAAGCTGTTTCTGCCCATTTTGGCAGTTCTCCTCACTGAAGGTAATTAAGCATAAAGAGGTACTTTCTCCCAGTGCAACAGGCATGTTGCTAACATGCAAGTAGGCTTTGTGCCATCTGAACAGATGCATATGCATGTAGGCAAGAAAAGGCCATGTTTGAGCATCCGGCATGAAAATGGAGTTGAAAGTTAGATAGAAACAGTCAGGCTATTTCTAGTATAATAGTTCTACCAGAGATGAGCAGAAATTACATGTAGGTACAACATCTTACCAAACCATGATAGTTCCTTTTTTTTTTTCCCTCTTCTGCATTATTGACCCCCTTTGAAGTCAGATTTCAGTAAGTTGTTACCAGCACCCAGAAGCCAGAGCCGAAGATGCAGCATGCAGTGGCACCAATTAATGCCCATCTCCAGGCCCACCAGGCAGTGGCAAAGCCCCCAAAACCTGAGCCACCAGCTGACAGGAACTTCTTCCAGAGTACCAAAGTGCATGTGCCTATTCACCCCATTTGCTGTAAGCTCACAAACTACTGCCAGCCTGTAACCCACGCTGGTGCAACATTGAGCTTTTCTACCAACATGCATCAGCGCCCACATCTCTGGCTGCTGTTCTCAGGAAGACGGCAATGGTCTCCAACTATAATCAGGTCCCTCCATCCTTTCTTTTTCCCAGAAACAACTGTCCAGCCTAATGCCAAGAGCTGTATAGAGCTAACAAGAACCAAAGAGGCAGCAGGTGGTTCCAGCTGAGTTCATCACATCTTTGCCCAAAATAATCTGTTGGCCAGCTGTGAGGGGGACAATCTCATCTGGCTGTGAATCAGCATAAGCAGGGGAGATCGGATGCAGAGTCAGGCAGAGAGGCTGTCGTGGATTATTTATGGTTCTTAGTGGATGGACAACTTTCCTAAGTTAATAACCCTGTAGTCAGTGCTTTTTTTGGTACTTCAAGAGCAACAAAGCACATCTGGTCTCAATTCTCAGGCTGGCAAGTATTGGATTGCTAGGGAGATAGTGTCCTTGATGCTAAGAGGACTTTTTATCTTATTTTGCAGTATATACCAGAATAATCAAGAGGCAGCACTGGGGAAAGAGTCCCGTGTATTTTGTCTCTGCCAGAGACCGTTACATTACGAAGCTTTGAGGATGTTCCTCTCTGCAGGGCCTTGCGAGAAGGAAAGTGCTGTCTGTCTGAGGCCGAGAACTGCAGGTTTGTGTCCGACCAGGACTACAGAGGGCAGAGAGCAATTCTAATTAAAATGTTTTTATGTGCTCTCACACACACAGCTTTTCTTTGTCATCCCAGCTTTCTGAGTTGGTCTCCCACCTTTGGTGTTTTCCTTGCGAGTCTCTTTACAGAGTGGATCTTTAGCCTGAATCGCTCCTGAAAATAATTCTTATTCCTAAACTGCAGGAGGAGATAAAGGAAATTGCAAGTTTTAAAATCATTCCCAAGGGCCACAGCCAAAGTATTAAGGCTTCCCAGAGTATGGTTTGTTGGTTGGATGGAGCATCCAGCAATTACCTACTGTGTTGGATAAACCGTTCTTATCACGTATCATTTCTGTGCATTAAGCTGATCTTTGTTGACATAAGTGGGATATTGGGGAGTATGTACTGGGACTCCCGGTACTTTACACAATACAGACATGGATAATTGAAAAAGATGTTCCCTTCCACAAAGCACTGCAGGCCACCTTGTCGTCCTTCTCTTTCTGTTCTTCCTTTATGGGTAAATTGAAAGCGAGCGCACTACTTGCCTCCCACTGCTCTTCCCACTGTCTCTCTTTTGTGCTACTGGCAGCAGAGCTCAATGTTGACAGATAATCAGATGGGAGATGCGCATTATGCTTCTGCTGTTAGGGCATGTCGGGTGGCAGTGACTGGTAGACAGGCAGGCAGTCAAACAGGGCAAACCTGTCCTCAGATAAAACCCAAAGACCACCAGGAATCACATCTTGTTCCTAAAGGCAAGATCTGGATCCAGCTTCCCTTCCTCCTGGCTTCTAAATGCTTCCGTGTTTGCACTGAGATAAAACAGTTCTCACTGCACACAGACACTTAAGAAAGCAATCCCCAAAACCCCAGGCCAATGGTCAGGAATGCAAGATGAGAGAGAGGACCCCCATGTGGTGGTCACTGGAGTCCACTGGACCACCCGCACACACCCACTTATTCCAGTCCTCTGCTCAGTGACCAGAGTAACTATGCTAAAACAGAGGGAGAGAAAAGCAGAAATGCACTGCTCAGCACCCAGCTGCTCCACCCAGGCGCAGGGATAACCAGGGGAGCGGCTGTGTTGCTTGCCACCAGGATTTCCCAGGGATGCTGTGAAGCTGGTACCATTTATGTGCCATAATCTACAACATCAGCATAGCCTTGGGTCTTCCTGGCCCCTATCGATCTGCGGTCTGGGCTCGAGGGAGCTGCAGCTTTCTTCCAAGATGGTTCTGTACTGCGTATTTTGGCTGGAAGGTATGATTAAGTCTGAATGTCAAAATGTACTGAGGGGTTGAGGAATAAACTCAAGGGAGATGAATGTAGTGAGACATGCTATTATTTAAAAATACGTTGGATGATTTATGCACCTTCTGCAGCCCTCATGCACCCCCTCACTAATGCTTATGCATTTATGGACTTCAGTTTTCAGCTGGCAGAGAGGTGTTTCTGCCTTGAGGAGGAGATAAAGATTCCTGACACTGAACCAAGGCTCATAACCTGCTGCAAACCCACCACTGCACATTCCTGGCCTTCTTCACACTTCAAGAATTGGGAGGTACCCAGTGAAATGATCAGGCCACAGGTTTAGAACAAACAGGAGGAAATATTTTTTTCTTCCACGCTTAACGGAGTGATTCTTTGCCATGGGATTATGGAGACTGAAAGGATAAATAAGTTCACGGATGGATTAGACAAACTTATGGTAGACAGGACCAAGTAGTGGCTATTAAATGGGATGACTGAGATGCAATTTCTGCTTAGGAGGTCACCATATTCTGATTGCAGTAAACCAAGGCAATAAGGGGGAGAGGAGCTGGACGCTTAAGGAAGGACAGCTGTGGATGCTCCCCCAGTTCATGCTCTTGGTTTCAGCATCTGTTAATCGACGCAGCCAAAGGCAGAAGCTGGGGACAGAGGGAGGACTGGTTTCATTCCAAATGGCTATATTGAAGTTCCTACCCCAGCCTGGTCATCTCCCCCCAGGCACCCGCATCACGATACAGTCCTGACTCTCTGACTCAGCCAAAACGTGTGGTGTGAACCGCAGTGAAGTCATTCAGCATCAGTATCAGGGTGTGCATCACTACCAGTGAGAGGCTGTTCAGCAGCAGTGAGCATTAACTTCGCAAGGAAAATAAATTATAGAACTCATTTTTGGGGGTTATAAAACCAGTTCATTCTGCAGATATAAACATTATAAAATAAAACATAAAATAAATCATTAAAAATGGGAACACAGCAGGAGGAGAAAGGAAGTAAGGAGAAAGGAAAGGAGAGGTAATGAATCTGGAAGGACAGATAAGCAGCTGGAAGATGAAAGAGGAAAATAAAATTAGAAAACAGACCTGCAGTGGAAGGAGAGTGTCACAGAAATACACATTTGAGGGGCAAGTTCATTTAGTGAATGAAGTCAGTGGATTTAATGTTGCCTGCAGATTTTCAGTTTAAACTTTCAAGGAGATAAACTTCTGAGTGATTACAATGTCATCTAATCTTCCAGAAATATCACCAAGTAGCTAACTTTTGTATATACCCACATAATTGTATGTATACACATTATACGTAATTTTACTTATATATACACATGCATATGCTTTTTTAATACATGCACACACACATATATAATGTTTTAGGAGTCCAGAAGAAAAAAGCATTTTTGAAAGTTTGCTGTTGTCAGAGAAGGAAAGCTATATACATTTCATCTGCTGTTATTTCCTAGCTGTGCCAGAGGTATATCGCCAACAAGATGTTACCCAACAAAGCTTGGGAATATGACAAATTTGAGTGAAAGCCTTGTGAAAACAGAGACTGAAAGATTTGTAAATGAATCTGAAATGAGACGAGTATGTGAAAAAAAAAAAAAAAAGAAAACCACGCCACCAACATCCAACAGCACAATAAATTTTAAAATTCAATATTATGTCACCAGTGATGGCAGTTT
This sequence comes from Scopus umbretta, assembly GCA_013400535.1. Taxonomy (NCBI): domain Eukaryota; kingdom Metazoa; phylum Chordata; class Aves; order Pelecaniformes; family Scopidae; genus Scopus; species Scopus umbretta. The sequence goes on from VZTL01059962.1 coordinate 31,667, forward strand.
CTTGAAAGGTGCGGTCACATGAGGAACATGCCATAGCCCCAGCTCCCTGCACACAGCTTCTGCCTGCAGCTGGGCTGGTTCTCTGGGTAGAGAGAGGAAATTCTTGTGCATACACACACACACACTCTGCAAGTGTATAAGCCGTTACTTTATAGCAGCAAGGCTTTCTCTGACCTTTAGATATTGCATATCAGAAAATGGCACCTCATTATGCAGCTGTAAGAAGTTGGAGTAAATGGGTTTTTTCCACTAAAAAAAAAAACAGAACAAAAATAAAACCCCCAACACAAATAAACGAACAAGTCCAAACCTGTCCTACGGCCAAGAGGCATTTGAGTTCTCTCCTTGGTTCAAATCCTTCTCTGTGAAGTAATACAGATGAGTGAATAAAAACATGCCCCTCCTTCCTAATTCACTCCAAAGCAGAGATGATTAAAACTAACCATTTATCATGGTCCCCTCTGCACAGGGCCAACCGCTCCGAGCTGCGAGGAGAAGGTGTAGTATCGCTTAGTAAGGAAATTCCAACAAGGACATGGCACACTTTCTTAGGACCAAATCCAATTAAAACATTTCCATTTTCATCTCCTGACCACCCAAAGTAAAGCAGAGTACATCTAGCTCCAGAGTACTTCAAAGCACTCTTTAATTGTATGAATATTTTAAATGTAACACAAGAGAGAGGCAGACCCTCTGCTGCTCTCAATTAGCACAGCTTCACAAAGTCAGAGAGAAGCACACCAGTGAGGGGTCTGGCCCCAAAAGGGGTTTAAAGGGGGGGCGGGGTGGTGGTGACACAATAGCACAGTATTGAAATTCAGCCTCTGCAGAGCGTTTAAATATTTCTAGTCTTGCTCCTCCAAATGATGCTCTATATGATGCACTAATTTACAAACACAAGCCTAATTTTAGCTATCATCCCTGTTCTGGCATGGATGCAAGCAAGGGCTTAACCTTGCTTGCACCCGATGGGGATGCAGTCTAAACACCATAGTCCTGCAGAGCTGAGAGCTCCTGCTGCTGAATATCCATGTGTCTTGCCTTAGATTCCCTGGCTGAACAGGAATCTGGATCCCCAATGACATGAGATTAACCGTTTCTGAAAGCCTTAATTCTCCAGATCTTAGCAAAAAAGATAATTTAAATACCACTCAAAATGTGATATTGAGTATTCAATGTTGGAAGGCAGCCACATCTCCTGCACATTGTGTATCACTCTGGGGCTCTGTGCAGTGTTTCTGGTACAGCGGCTCTTGGAGTTGTCTCATTTAAGGAAATAACACAAAATACACACTGAAGAGAGCCTCCTGCTACAGAGTCCAGCGTTCAGGGCATTCTGAATCTGAAAGGGCGAAGGAGATTATGAAAAAAATACTCCTGTTTCCTTTTATGTGGAAAAGTGCAGAATTTCAGGACCTCAACAGAAAAAGATACACTTTGCAGGAAAACATTCAGCAGAGTTTAACAGATTTACATTACTGCAAGAGACCTATTTTGGATGGCTAAAACTCCCACAGACTGAGTCCAATTCTCTGAGTTTTTTTCAAACCATTTCCGTGGAACATTGTTAAATTTTTATAGGATCCTGGAAATTCCCTTTCTGGTGGATCCTCTGAGGTTTCGTCGTTAAGGCAATTCCTGGAAGAGCACTCTGCTGTTAGAGGAAGGAGGGAATAAAGCAAGCGTTGCATCCCCGAAGAGCCAAGATACACACAGAGCATATTCACAGGGGCTACAACCAGCAACCTGGAACCGTAAAAGCCGATGGCACGTATTACTAAGTTGCTCTTCAGAGAACTTTGCAGTCTTACACTGTACTGGTGATAATGAAAGCGATTAACACAGTATGATTAAATTCCCTGTAGGAAATTTTTTTTAAAATAAAAGGTTGGAAGTTGGAATTATCCTCTTCTGTAATGACTTTCGGATTATACTACCTGAACTGCATGGTTTTCCTTGGTATAAAAATATTAACCCATGAGGTTGGTGGTGTTATCAAGTCTTCAGAATCCAATCTAATAACTTCCCTTCACCACCTTTTTTTTCACATCTTATAGGTCTTTAACATAATAAATAAATCCTAGTTTCACATGTTTCTTTAAGATATTCAAAGCACTATAAAGTGCAGCTGGCCTCACTTCAGCAAGCTCCAGCTCCCTCAGCCTCTGAAAAGATTGTTGAGTTAATCAGAGAACAGAAGGAAGAGAAGCTCATATTTTAAAAAAATTTTAAAAACCCCACCCCTAAAACAAACAAACAAAAAACCAACCAAACAACCAAAAAATGCACACAACTGCCTCAACCCTGAATAACAGCTTTCTCAGGTAAAAATGAAAATCATCACCCTGGGACTGGCCACTTCACCACACATGAAAGAGCTGGACAGGGAGGTCTGAAGCCCCCATGCCATGCAGTGGGAAGGGGCTCTTGGGTCAGTCTTAGCAGCTCCCAGTCCTCATCTTTCCAGTGACAGGTATGTTCTGCCCAAAACCCTCACAGCTAAGGAAGGGGAAGGGTTTCTAGGACAAATCCTTCTCCAACATCAGGCTGGCAGCCCCTGAAGGGAGGCAGGACCCCACAGGGCAACGTGCTACCATGTAAGAGGGTTTCCACCCATGCAGATTTGCTGCCTTTTGAAAAAACTGCTTGACAGCCACAGCCACAGCGTCTCGCTGCTATACGGCTTTAACCCATCCATCTTTCTAATAGTTTCACACGTCACTGACAGAGTAGCCTATTTAGCTTCAAGGCCTTTGAAGAATTAACGTGCACCAGACCTACGGCGTTAAACAGACTCTCTGAAAGTTAATGGGTGCAAAGCTGCATATATTAAGTGCTGGGAAAATTGATCCGATGTCAGGTAGAGGAAGTTTTTCCACAGACCCTCTTTTTTGGGCAAACAGCTAGAAGGAAGGACCTCAGACATCTCCCATTTCAGGTGTAGTGGATCTTCTTGATCCCCTTAACAGCCAAGTTCCCCCTGCAATAGTGTCCCAAGGACTCCTGCTGCCATAAGGCCTAAAGTAAAGCCCAGAGTGGCACCTATAGTAGTCCCTATTCGTACTTTTTCCCTTGATAGGAAGGACCATAAATGCAGTACAGAGCTCTCCCAAATCGGCAGCCTTACTATCCAGAGCAAAACTGGGGCTTTGACTGCAGATGCAGGTTACACCAAGGGATTTGCTCACAGTCTACTCTATCCCAGGGCAGGATCCTATGCGGAGGACCTCCTTTCAGAGTGTTATCTTACATCCCAAAATTGTTTTTCTCTGAACAAGAAAAATAAGTAACTAAATACGTAGTGCATGGTTGCACTTCTCCAGATGCCTTTCTAAGGCCAGGAGTGCCTTACAGATTCAATACTGGCCTTTTGCAAAACTTCCCCATGGGCTAGGGTAGCAGATGTTTTGCAACAGCCACCTGTGACTTCCTTGCCACCTCCTGCCAGCCTTAGCCTCCCAGCTGAATCCCTGTGTATGTCTCTAAAAATAGAGAGATAAGGAAGGAAGGTTTGTTCCTCTCTGCGGTCGTGCTTTGTCCATGGTAGTACCTCATGTAAAATAACAGTTACCCAAATATCCCTAATGAATTCTCCTACCTGCTAAGGGATGGGACACAGCAAGCAAAGCTTGCTGTCCTGATGTGTGGGAAGCTGCCTGACTCCTCCTGCCCGCACAGCTGCCCTGACTCAGTACAGGGAGGGAGGCCACCTGGATGCTGGAACATCCCTGCTGTGATTTAGAAAGAAGGGGAGTGGGGGGAAGTATGAAAAGAGCCAGAATAGAGTGTGAGGCTTGGGGCTGAAAGTATGTGACTTTAATGGCTTAATGACTCACAGGGTTTGGCTGTGCTGGGACAGACTGTGCAGGATTTCTAAATCCTTGCCTCCCCAGCACTGCTCAGTACCCCAGAATGAGAATGTGCCAGGCCAGAGTACTGCAACTGCATCCCACTGATACATGCACAGTAAGTCTATGTTTCTTCCCATCCCAGACAAATTTCCTATGTATTATCCTTGCAGGATATATACATTCACTTTTTTTAGTATCCTGATCACAACATTATTTAATGTCAAATTAAATTTCTGCCAAATTTCAGGATGAAGTAGACTTAAAAAAAAAAAAAATGCTTCCAGTGTCCAACTCCTCTCCCTTATTTTAATATTAAGATCTGATCTCCTTACCTGTCCATTGAACTGTAAAGAACAAAACCTGGAGGGCAAGGTCTAATATTTGCTACTCAGGAAAGGGAGGGGTCTGTACATCTCGCCAGACAAATGCTGCCTCTGTGTTTGAAAACAAGTGGTTTACTCCCTAAGTATTTGTGTAAAGTTTTGCCAGTGTGAAAATATTCTTTAGACAACACACTTTCATAATATTGTTTCTAAGAGTTCAGCCTTTCTTTACTGTTATTCATCAAATCTGCCACTTTCTACTCTCTTGACTTCCACTGCACAAATGCCTCTCCTAGGAGGCAATTATATACGCTTTTTTAATATTCTTAAATGTTATCAGATGCCTCTGCACAACACTTGTCAGATCTCTTACAAAAATCTAAGGGATTGCTCTTTTGCTTGGAGTGCCTTTTCTTATAATAAATCAGATTAACAAGACTAACTAAGTGCAGTTGAACTCTTCCCACTGTGACTTGAGATTTTCCCAAACTACATGCACTGCACTTTTCAAGCTGTGCCAGCTCTTTTTACCCATTAACCAAAAATGAATTAGGGCAGAAGTTCTCCATAACACACTTTATTTTTCAAATCAGCATGAGGGATGATCACAGTCTTGCAGTTGTCTCTTAACACATGCCTTTTTCCCTTGTTAGAGCGAAGGTTAGATGGACAAAAGGGGTCGACAGCCCACAGTGGTGGGTGGGGGCAGCTTAGGTGCTCGAGTTCAGAGTGACTACCCTCAAAACTGCCCTCAATAAACACACGTTTCCTACCAAATCCCTTACAATACCCTACGATTTGCTCCTGCACCGTCTGCAGGCTGCTAGCATCCTGGCAGGGCAGCTCAGAGCCTTCCTCCCATTTGAGATGCTCAGCCTGGGGAGTCTCCCTCACACCGCCCCCAGCCCTGGTGCATGGAGGTCAACACCAGCAATCCAAACACACCTTCACCGGAGCACACCACATTATTAACAGACACACAGGGATTTGTCCTCTGGTCTTTGCCATCCCCAGCTGCAGGCAGCTCACACCATGACATTAATGCCACCAAGAGGAATACTCTGCCTCCTCCTTTGGTGCCAGCCAGGCTGCAGCAGATTAATGGCCCATCACTCTGTGACCTGGGACTGGAAGGAGCACCCAAACAGAGCAAGATAAGCACCCCAGATTAGGGGTTTGAGGTACCACAAAACAAGGAGGGTGCAGAAGAATCCTTCTCCAGCATCTCCTATTGACCCATTTAGGCAGGTCTCTGGCAGGCTGGGGACCCCTCTCAAGGGGATTCCTCCTCAACCATCCTCAGCCTACTGCTGTAGGTAACAGAAGCTGCAGCACAGAGCACCAAGGATCCCAGGTTGTGCACAGCAATCTTATCAGCCCAGAAATTAAGGCTAAATTTGACCAGTAAATACTGGCCAAAAAAAGTGTATTCAACACTTGCACACAGTACCTGGGGTATTTAACATTCCTTGAGCACTGCACAGCTCAATTAACTTGTACCGCTGATTTCCTGAGTTTATTAAAAGAAAAAAAAAAAAAAATAAATATACAGCTATCACTTCTCATCTGTGAAAATGAGAAGCAACATCACTGCTTTTAATGTCCCGAGATGGAAAAGAGCAGAGAAACAGATCTTAGATAAGATCCCATAAACCCATTACTATCATGCTGACCTGGAGAGAGGCCAGTGGAAATAAAATAGAAATAAAGAGTTAATAGCAAGACTCTCAATGACTTGAAAGGGGTTAAGATTTCATCCTGCCCATTTCAGAGCATGGAGCTCAGACAGAGGAGCAACATACCCACAAGAACACCTCTGCAGAGAAGTTTTTTATATGCATAAAATAAATGCATTCATAAGGAAGCAGATGTACAAAACTTAGAGTTACTATTTTCCAAACAAACTGCTCATTGAAATTCCTGATGGATTTGTGTTCCCAGGTATTCCTCAAAAAGCATGTCACTGTCAGCTGGAGAGTGACTGGGAGGGGAATGTACAGTCTGTACCCTAAATCAGAAGGATCTCAGAAAATGAGCTGGCCAAGGAACAGCACAAAAGAAATGGGGCATATGATGAAAACACATAAATCTGTCCTCCAGCAACCTTGATGTCACGATTTGCAGACACCCTCTAAGAGGGCTGGACCTCTGGTTTCCACTTTTTCAAATTCATGAAGTGGATTGAAAACATCAGCCAAACTCATATCACCGCACACAGTCTCAAATATTCATAGGGCTTCTGCATTAGGAATCACTGTGTCAACTGTTGTGTCTGTGGGCAGCTCAGCCACCTCTGGCCACTCCTGGCTCTGGAGCTCAGCTCAAGGAGATGCTCAAGTGATTCGTAAGTCAAAAGTTCCTGTGCAGAAAATCTTTTTAAGTCTGTTAACCCCTCTGACCAATGGCACACAGAATAGTAATTTTAAGACAGGGCAATCCAAATGCCAAATGGCAGACACACGTTATAGTTGATCCAGACCACAAGTGGATCTCACCTGGACCTTCCCAAGGTCATGGCCCTCCAACATCTCCTGTGCTCAGGTGGGAGATGCTGCAGACCCCCAGGGTACTGAGCTGGTGCCTACAGCCACCCCAGCCCATGTCCCACTCCCCAGGTGGCACACAGCACTTCCATCATCTCCGTGCAAGGTGCCGGAGTCCCATTACAAATGGGAACTCTATACTGCCTGGCTCCAGGCATGAAAATGAGGAATGAGAACAGAGCAACAGCAACTTTGTAATGCACTTGTCCAGACTAAAAGTCAGCAGCTCATCTAAAAATTTCAGAGAAATTTGCACCAGCTGCAAAGTCTATTCCTTCAGGCACAGAGGCCCAGTGTAAAGGTTAACTTGGAAAAATCTCACCCTACTAAATAAGCTTCCAAGGCTTTTCCTATGCTGCTTGTCTCTCACCTAGGCTATTTCCCACTAATTGTTTAATAACAGTTCAGCCACTAGTGCCATAACTGGTACGATGTTTCCATAAATGCTCTAAGCTAAGCCTGGCTATGAGGAAGCTCGCTGAGAACAGGAGTTAGACCAGGTGTTCATTTGACCTATGTATGTTTTTTTAAAATATGCAATCGCAAATCTTATCTTCTCTACACATATGGCTCCTGTACAGAAAACATTCTTTCCACTAAGAGAACCTCCAGGGGCACAGCATTAGCTGCAAGCAAGCAAAGCAAATACTGAAATGCTTTATCACCATAACAGACTCCAAATGCAAAAGCAATATTTGACCCAGAGATATTTTAAAATGTATTAAAAAAAAAACCCAAACAAAACAGACCCACAACAGATGACTAAAGGCTTCTGTAGGAACATCCAAACAACAACCATTAAAATTTACATAGCAACTGCTTACTGACAAACTGCAGCCAATGAGGCATGATCCTCAAAAACTCAATCAGAAGTTGTGGCAATTTCCCATATTTTCACCCTTTCCCTTTACCATGAGTCTTCAGATAACCCACACGCATAAGTAGACCAGGCAGAAATCAAAGACAGGGGAGAACGGAGGCAGGTGTGCTCAAAACAGAGAAAGGATGCTATAGGAAAGCGGAGGCAGGAGGCTTTTGGGAGGTAAACACCCTGCTGTGTTACTTGTACACATCAGTGCAGAAAAACAAGTGTTCAAGGAAAGGTAAGTTTTATACATGAACACAAGGCTACTCGTACAGCCCTTCCTCAGTAAATTATTGCACTGCTTGGGAAAAAATGGATCAAGCTTAGTGCAAGCTAAGGAACTTCACAGAGCAGTTTGGAGCAGGAAGCAACTACCACAGCAACATGGACTGCTGAAAGCCCGAGGCAGACACAGGGACAGGAGATGCAATAGCTGGATCATGTCAAAAGTACCATAAGATATTTAACACTTTCCTCTGGGCAGCTGTACAAGATGCCACTTCAACACTTCTCCTGAGAACTTTTTATTGGGTTTTGGCCTGCAATGTGAATTCCCAGTAGGTGTTTCATGATAAGTTTCTGAGTTCATATATATGATGATTTGATTAAACCCAGAAACTGAGCTGAAACTGCTGAGCTTCATCCAATTATGAGGTAAAGCAATGTAAAATCCAAACAGTGTCTGGGCAGCTGAGTCAAAGGTCAGAATTATAAAAGAAACCAAACCCAAGGGAGTTTCCTGAGGTTTCAGCTTTCCCAATATTTCTGACACTGCAGAGATAAGTTTTGATCTATTCTCATAAATCCGTAATTTTTTTTTTTTTTTTTTTTTTAAATCTCCTTAACATCCCCGAGTATTTTAGCATCTTCTTGGTAGCTCCTGTTACCCAACTAGTTTTGCAGGAGTCATTGCCGGGTCTTTTTAGAGGCTATGTCCAGTTGGGTTTATGTGAGCTTGGCCTCACACCCAGTGAAGTCCGCCAGCTCAGTGGATATCACGAGCACTGTTGCCTTGTCATTCTTGGCAGCTTTTGACCCAGCTGAAATATAGGACTTTCACTGTGTGTGGTTATTGAGAAGTAACCATGTATTGATCGTGCCATTTAGACACCCAGGATTAATCAGAGGGGCAAGTTACCCATTCACAGATTAGCAAGCATACCACAAGCCTCTACTCTTATAGGGTGGAACTTTTTTCTTCTACTGCATATACTCATTATTTTCCCCTCTCAATTTTTTTTCTGCCCCCACATCTGTAACGTAATGCTGCGGTCTTGCGAAATTTCACCTTCTAGGACCAACCTTTCTTATTGGACCTCCTTTCTCAGGCACTGGGATTATTACTGCTTGCTTTCCAGGTGCTCTTGTTTCATTGCAGCCTTCATTATGTGCAGGAGAAGTCCATAAACCTCAAAAAGAATCACTTTATGCTGAGGGCTCCATGTGGCTTAGGATGCTGCCTAAGCAAACCTGTTCTCTTCAGTACATCTATATTTATTTTTCTGAACCACTGAAGGGATTCCAACAAAATGCAAAACTCTCACAAGTGATTTTATAAGATAAGCAAGTTGTCAGCTTTACTGTTAACATCAGTTTTGATGATCTCAGGTACAGGCTGAGCTTTTACTCTGCTTTCAGATTATTTCTGAAATCCATGAGCAGTCTGCCAGTGAGCTTGACTTTGATAGGTAGAAATTCTGGGTCATCTTACCAACAAGTTTTCACTTTGACATCCTTTCTAGGATTCACCATCACTATTTATCATGCAAGAGATCACTTTTTTTGTTGTTGTTATTACACTAGTTGTCTGACTTGGTACAACCAGAGGAACATGTTCTTTCTTTTTACAACCCACTATTTATCCCAACTGTTGGAGTTAACTCTAAAATCTTCACAAATACAGACAATTATTGCTCCATTCTTTAAAAGCACACTAACCCAGGCTGCTTCTTGTAGTTACCAGAGGGAAGCAAAGCCCTCATGATCTATAAGGAGCATTTGGAGGCAGCACAAGAGAGGTTATATTAGGAGAAAACCAAGAGCTACATGGCAGCTAGAGAATTATCGTTACTCCACCACTTTCACTCCATAGTACTGATCTACACAAAACAGAGGGGGAAGTAGCTTTACCATCTAAGACACAGGGTATTTAATTTAGCTGGAAGACAAACCTCTAGTGCTTCCAGCCTGACATTACAGCTCAGGAAAAACATTTGAGCTGCATTTTGGCATCTTGTCTTGATCATTCCTGTTGAGAAGGATACCAAGGGCAGAAAGGTCACATCTTCTCTCGGACAAAAATCCACAGATCAAAACTACCAAGGCTTCTACTTCTGACCTGATCTTGTGGCTGTGCTGCAGTGAGCAATCCTCCAAACCACCAAACATTTCTTTCTTTCTCCTGCATTTACAAATTCAGCTGCACTTCCACGATACTGCCAGAAAGGTGAAAATAAACAAACCACCACATTTCCATGAAGTTTGGTCCATAATGGGAAAAGCTCCTACTCAGCTCCCTGGCCAGACAACTGTCTCATACTTGAAGAGGCAGCAAGAGAACTGCAACCCCCAAATAAGTCTACATAAGCAGGAATGAGGAGTCTACTCACATTTTTATCTTTCTGAACAAGAAGAGAAAAAAACTAAATCCCTGACCAGAGCAGGGGCTTACCTTGCAGCAGCAGCAGCAAGGATTCCCAGGAGCTCCTGTTCCCCAGGAGCACTACTGCCATCCACCCCCCACCTTGCAGTGGCAAGCAGGCTGAGCTGCTGCACATCAGCACATCACAAAGGGCACAGCTTGGGGCTTCCTGCTGGGAGAGGCAGCCTGCATGTGTGTTCACTTCTGAAACAGCATCTTGATTAGGCTGCCCAGCCCAAACCAGTGCTCTGCTCCAGCCCAGAGCAGTTTGCGATTCTCTATCTCTATATCTATATCTCTTCCAACCCCAACCTTCCCAATGCCTCATCTGTGCCTTCCTTGTTACACACCTTCCTGCTGGACCCTCCCCTCTTAATCTGTGTGATGTCCTTTTTAGGTCCTCCAATTCTACCATTTGCTCTCCCTCATCTTGGTCCAATCAACAGAAAAGCACAGCTGACCACATTAAGGTAGTGGAAATCATTTTGAAGTTTATATCTTAAATAAAACTTCCATTAAATAAGTGATTTCTTGCTTAAACCTCTCGTGGGAGCTGAGTGTGAGAACATTGCTGGTGCTGCCTTGCTCACAAGAGGAAAAATTCCTGGCCTGTATATGTGTGTCTGCTCAGACATGTGTGCATCAGGGAGAAAATATCAAACAAATAAATAATGATGCTAATCCTTTTATCAGCATTTTAAAATTGGGAAAACTGTGTACATCTTCAGGGAATACTTAAAGCAAGATCTTACAGTATGGCACATCTGGAATCCAGCTGTAATGGTGAGAGGTGCCAAAAGAAAAAAGCAACAGGTCCAAGCTGGGAGTCCTGAGCTTAGCACCAGCTCTGCAGAGCCTGCCATGCCTCACTAGGTGCAGATCTAAGCAAGGGCCTGCAGTCTGGATGTTATTCATATTTTGCAGCCTGAAGGTTATTCCCTCAGTGCCTCCTGCTCCCCAGGCCCCTGTACCCACAGGAAGAGTTAGGGAGGTGTCCTCTGCAGCAGCGATGCTCTCCCACTTCCATGAGGAAGATGTGGTTCTTCCTCTTCTGGGTTACAAATCACATAGGCACTATCTGCTTGTCTAAGGTTTTCCAGGAAATCTCCAGGAAGGACTAAAACTGAATCTAAAGCCAAATGATAGATTTCAACCCTGAAGCAAAGCACAAGGCCAGCAGGGCCCTGTCTTGCACTGCTGGAGGGCGGGGGGTGATATCCTGAGTCTGCTGAAGTTATTGGTAAAAAATCCCTGGCGACTCCAGGATTTCAATTCCCAAGCTTTGTTGGGAGTTTCATGCTAACAAGCCAGGCTGTTGGTCTTGGTGCTATGCCACACAGCAATTTCTGTTGAGGGAAGAGTCCATACCCTGTACCTGTACCCAGTGCTGCCCTGCAGCACTGCCCTGCAACAGGGGCATGCAGGTGGGATACTGGCTTCTTTCTGGCTTTATGTAGGACTGGATAATAAGATACCTCTTAGAAGAGCAAAATGTAATGCATTTAGCAAAAACCAACAGCAAGCATATATATTGGCAAGCAATAGCTCTTAAAGTACCTAGGCGGTAAGGGGGCAGCAAATTAGATATAAATAATGCCAATATGAGAAAAAAAGGTGATTTTAGCTGTGCAAACACTCCTCTCCCACCTGAAGAGCACAGACTCAGCTACTTCTCTCCTGGGACATGCAGGTACAAATTGTCTGGAAATATGGAGATCATCTGCTCATTAGAAAAGCACCAAGAGAAATCAGTAGCTCCCCTGGCTGAGGGAAAGAAATGTTCTAAAGTAAGGAAAATAATGTTGAATACACACACAAATGGCAGACTACTGATGGAAATAGTATGTAGCAAATATCCCCTGCTCCACCTTTTCTCTTCCAGTTGTTGATGGCATTGGCTTAAAACCAAACTCCTGGGCTTTGGGCAAAGCTCTTTGGATCTTAGAAGTTCCATGAGAACTTCGACCTGTTGCCTTTGGTGAAAACTAGTGTTTTATTGAAGAGGAGTCCTATGGATTTCAGGAAGCTTTTAATCACAAACAGGGAAGGACAGGACTCTTATGCACTTCCTAGGTGGAAGAGGAGGAACCCGAGGAAGCTGTGTCAGGGAATGACTGATGAACCTCATCACACAGGGAGATGTCTCTCCCTGAGGCAGGGACTGAGGTCATTATGAACAGCCACATAGGAATGAAATACTGGGGTGGGAGAAGGAGAAGAGAGTGTGGACAAACAGATCTAGCATGGTGAAGATGGCCACAAACTCCACAAAATCAGTGCCCCTGCAGCCCTGCATGGCCATGCAGCAGTTTGCAGTGTTGGCGCTGGGCAGTGCCACTGCCTGTAACTACCACATCCCTCTCATTTATAATCCCTTCTAGATGAGTTGGACTCACCTGCTGTGGACAGCGATGAAGCTGTTAAGAGCTGTTTCCAGCAGCCGCTGGCAGCGCCAAGTGCTCATTAGCGCTCTGCAAGCAGAAGCAGTCTGTACAGCACCCTTTGATGAAGGGGGCCATAAGCAGCAAGCAAAGCAAAGATAAAAATTTTGAATGGAGGGAATTAGAGGAAGTTTCTTCATCTTCTGGCATGACAAAAGCAAGCACCTTCCACATTTAAAAAAGATGTTTCCTGACTGCAATCACAGGAGTCAGAAGTTTGTAAGCTTTTATTAATGGCTCAGACAAGAAATCAGAAGTATGTGATTAGAATGCTACAACGTCAAATAGAAAACATCCTGTCTTCCCAACAAGGCATAAGCAAGTAAAGCGAAATCAACTGTTTTGTGATTTTGGAAGTACAGTGGGATGAAACGTATTTCAAAGGAATTAACATGGCCAGACTAATGCATTGTAACATGTTAGGCCAATGAATTTTATGCTAGAAAGCAGAGAGTGAGGGTTTAGCTCAAAGGGAACCAATGCCTCAGTTTTTCCTGCTGTGCTCCATAAATCCTCTTATTTAAACACAGGGGTAGTTAAGATTAGTATTTCTATTTTCTGTTCCTAGCTATTTGGGTTGGGGCACTTTTCCCTTCTTAGTGCAGCATGTGAATCACACTGCATATTAAAACATTGCTGTTAAGAGCAAGAAAGTAGTTATTCAGTGACTTAGTCATAACCATTGGAGAAAAAGGTTCACCGTCTTCTCTCTCCTCCCTTTTAGCCTCCAGATGTGGGCAGAAGGAAGATTCACTTGAAAAATGTGCAGCTCTTTGTGTTGTGAACTGTTGAAAATAAACCTTACCTGCCTTTGCGTATGTTTGCAGTTTAAAATGGATCTGTATTTACACTAAATGAAATATTTACCAAAATTATTATGAACATTTTTAATTTGCAAAAGTCAATGAATTGTATCTTTAATGTTGTTTGAAGGATTGGTGCCTTTTTTTGCAATAAGAAGTAATGTTTTGGCAATAGTAATTTTTCATATAGTTAAAAAATTGGCCATTTTTGGCAGAACAATTAGTATCAGACAAATATTCAAAGCCGTTCTGACAGTTTCTCATTATTGATAAATACTAGAGTCTCAGTTTTTAAGATCTTTGCCAATTATTAAGAAACTCCAGCATTCAACTCTGCATCAGTAAAGTTCAGGCCCACCTTCCAAAGCAGTGGGAAAAATAAATGCCCGAGAGAAACCTGTTGCTGTCAACAGGGACACCAGAGGAGAGGAAAAAGGGGAGGTGAACAAACATATTTAGAAACTGGAATATCCACAACAAAGCCAAACTCTCAACTCGTATAATTTGCTGTATGTCTCCCTCCGAAGCCAGTGGAGCATCATCATGTCCCAACAGACGAGGGTTTGCCCACACTACCATGCTTACAGCCAAGCAGCAAAGTGTTGTTTGCATTCCCCACTCTTCACATAGTATTTCTTCTCTGGCAGCTACTCCATCTGTTGTAGTGTTACAGCATCTGAATTTGCTTGTGTACTGCCAGGAAGGATATTTTCTTCTCTATTTGGGGGCACAGTCATCTTCCAGCTGATCGTTGATCTACTGAACATTAGGAAGTCATGCTGACGTGTCCCCCAAAGATAGAAACCCCCTGGGGAAGACTTTTGCCAGCCTTTGTCTGAAAAGGTGGTTCAAACTCTCCAGTCCAGCCTTGGGCAACAGCTTTTGGCCCCAAACCTTCTGTTCTTCTGCTCATTTGAATGTGAGCCTCACAGAGAGGGTTGTCCTTTGCTGTAGGAGTTTATGGTGGTAATAGCACCATAAAGTGCTTTTTACCCCAGCACTGTTTATTACATGTTATTGTCAGACTCCCTACCTTAGCCTTCTACAGGGAAGAGGTGCTCTATAATACAACAGCAGCAGGGCAGCATTAGGGATGCTGGAATAATCTTTCTAATTGATCTTGGAAGGGGTGGGCAGTGATTTCCTTTGAGTGATTTTCATTAACTGAGCTCTTTGTGTTTGAACTGAAGGTACACTCATGTGAAAACTGTTATATTCATAACCCACACCCAAGCAATAACAGTTCAAACACAATATAATCCACTTCAATAAAGAGGTGGAAGAATGCAGTTTTCAGAAGCATTTTTATTAAGTACTGGCAAACCCTTACGCATGTTAATGCTGGATAAAAATATGGCTGACCCAGGTGCAAAACACTGTTGTGAGTTAAGGCATATGACAGGTGAAGCAAAATATATCCGGTACTGCATGACACCCACCATGCCTGCAAAGTCAGTTCACAAGTGCAGGGAAGTGGGAGGGAAGCCTGTGCTCCTCAATATGTTGAATTTTGACCATCCGCTTTTTAAAAATGGTTATTTCAACCCAGGAAGGCTATCTAAAAAAATCCCACAGAATAACTGGATTAGACATTTGCAAGTGGATTGCGTCTTGTGCTGTTGTTGAAGTTATTCTGTGGGAAAGCATTGATAATGGGTCATTTATTTCATATTCATACTTACAAACCCAGCTAACAGAATGGAAAATTAGATGCTCTTATGGCTTGTATATACTAAGAATCACAATTGTGAGTTGGCAGTTACAAGTTCCTGTTCTTTGACACACTGGTTTTCTTTATTCAGTTGTCGTTATGTATCTATAATCGATACAAAAATGAGCTTAGAAAACCATTTGGTGAAGTGACCAAATAGTTGTAGGTGTGTCCTTGACCATAAGCAGTGGGGAACATTAGTAATTTCCTATCTCGTATGACAGTTTTGTGGTCGCTTTAAATCAGTGTAAGCCGACTCTGCCACCACAACAGCCGTTCCTGTCCTGCTCTGCTCCATCCTGTCCCATCACTTCGTTTCAGCTCAAGCATCTCTAACAGCTACATGGCAAAGCAGAGCAAAGGATCCGATCTGGATTCAAACTAACCTGACGAAAAAACAACTGTGGTTTAGGGTGATGGTGTTCCTTAGGCATCAAGGGATTATTCCAACTTGGAATAAAATCTTTCAGGTTCTTCCCAAATTTACTGTAGTGCATCATTTTCCATGCCTGTAAGAATAACATATTTCTATTTAAACAGTAAGTAATACACCTTCTGTGAAACCATCTCTGGTTCCCAATGGTCATTGTTATAAAATTAATATCATGGTGCTCCTTTTGGCGTGCTGGGACAAATCTGATTTCATGTGAACAAGTGCAGGTGCCCCAGGTTCACAGGGCTGGTGCTGATTTCATTGGCAATGTGCAATCACGCAGCAGCTGGCACACGAACGTGCGACTGCGCCCATCATCCGCGGCACTCGCTTGCAACTGCAGCCACCCTGGGATAAAAAACATTGATTTCACAGGGTTACATCAATAAATGACCTTCAGCCCTGGAGTCGGATGACAGTACAAGTAGCCTGAGTTGCAAGAACAAACAGAATTGTTGAGCAGTTCAGGGATGCTCTTTCATACCATTGTTTTTGCTACATTACCTCATTGCCTTTTTTCTTCTCCGTTAGACTGTGCTGTTATGACCCTCTCATACAGGGTCACTTCAGGTCTGCAAGGTATAGTGTTGGAAATGGAGAGAGGGAGAAATTTTTAGGTCTACTGTAGGAAAACATGAGTAAGCATGGATGTTTACAATAAGGCTAAAGAACAGTACAAGAAGGAAACACGAAAATAAAAAGATGTTGCTAGACATCTCCCTTCCCTGAGCTTACCACCAGTAATAGCAAATCCAGATCATTCAGGTCGGAAGAGCTGAGATCTACAATGGAGTTGAATCTAACTCCAACATGCGTGACCCACTCTACCACACACAGATGCATTCAGCTGCAAGAGAGCAATGCTGCCAGTGGGGCCCCCAGAAGGGATCCATCAAACAAGGACCTTCTGGGGAAGATGGTGGAGCACATGGTATTGGTCCTGTTGTACTGAAATGAAGCCAACATTTGCCATTTGACTTCAGCCTGTAGAAGAGAGAGTCATTGCGTGAGACAATCACTGGGGCATAAAACACAACCTGCCCCCACATCCCCACCAGTCACTAGCAATTAACTACACAGGTTGGGAAATTAGTCTGCCTCAATTTCGTACCTTTGTGAACACAACTAATTTTTGTACCCTTGGTGGTAGATTTGTTAAAGTCACTCCTCCCTACATCCACTTTCTCACCCATTTGCTCTTTCTCTCTCCACCCACAACCAATTACTCCCGCGGTGCCAACCGTACTGTGGAGAGCTGCCATATGCTATACTAGATGGATGGGTCAAACAACTAGGGTAAGCAAAAACTCTTTTGAGATTTTCTTTGTGTATATGTTAGTCCTAACGTATTCTAATCAGCAGAAATCTGGTTTCGAAGGCAGCTGCAGAAAGCCACCGATATCTCTAAGAAAGCAGGGATGTCTGGTAGGGCAGGACTGGCTTAAGTCAGCTCTCCAGTTGAGGCCAGTGTGGACCTGTGCCCTGATTTCATCCAACCCCCCTTCCCCGCACAGTAAGCCCATAGAAAAATCACTGCCAGGTCAGCATCTATCATAACACTACTACAAATAACACACCCTGCCCACGGTACCGCAGTGTTGGGGGAGCGCGGTGTTTTCTTGGGGACAGTGAATGAACAAGTACACATCGTTTCTTGCTTCTGTGTCAAGTTTTCACTATGCTGCTTATCAGTACTGCTTTCTATTGCTGCAGGCAGTGAATGTGGGTTGTGCTAGTGGTTTTGCTGCATTCTTGCTGCAGGGATATTGTACTGGTTATATGCAAAACTCTTCCCCACAATGACAGCAAGAAACAGGGATTTTAATGCTTGACGGTATTTTCACAGTGCCACTGAGAGAATGTGCAAGAGCAAAAGCAGCTCAGTTCAATTTGTGTTACTTAGGAACTACTTGAAATGCTGCTAAAGGACTATGCAATGTAATTAGGCATGAGGTCAGAAGAGCTTCCAATACAACAAATAACTTAGTTTTGAAAACATCTTTTCCTGTTCATTAGGAAAAGCAAGTGTTAAGCAAGTAATCTGTCTCTTCAGTGCAATTTCAACACAATATATGTCATGACTTGTCTTACGAAATGAATTACAGGGCTTTCTGATAAGGCTTCATTTTACTAATAGTAAAGTGTCTCCACACACCCAATAGGGCTTTGTTAAGATGGAAGCATATTGTAGCACTAATGAAGCATGAGTTCAGCCTAATTAACAGGATGGCAGCAGCAATCATACAGCCTTTTCATTCACTTTTATACATTCTGTCAGAGTAACCAAGTTGTGTTCGACACTGCTGGAACCCTCTGGCTTCACTCCCTATTTGCACGCCTGCTAATCCCGCTTCTTTGTTCAAATGGGCCCAGATCCAGCCAAATGCTAAGCCTGTATAATCATAGATAATAAGGCAGGGCCCCTGGGCAAGCGCACTGCTCATCCACCCACCTGCCAGCTCCCACTCCTCATATTTAACTTTAAGCATGAGAGCTGATCCCTTGCAATCAGCAGGGCCACTCACAAATTTCCAGTTAAGCACATAACTAAAGTGCTTTACTGGATTAGGGCCATGGTTTCTATTGTAAGAGGAAGAGTCACAGGCAGAATTTATTTGCCTGAATAACCTATTTTGCCTGTGTTGGAAAACAATAGCATTTTCATTACCCACTTCACAACTCACCTGAATGAATGGGAAAGGCTACTTGCCTCCAGCTGCTCTTTCGTTTGGGCTTGTAAGCTGAGCCTTTGAAGGGCAGCACAGGGTAAACTGTACTGGTGAGTTATTTGTGTCTGATGTGGGCATGACGGAGGAGATGTCCAGACAGAAACTAAGTTTGTTTCATTAATTTCAACATGTTCTGTTCAATCTCTCATTTGGAGTGCTGAAAATAAGCCTGTAGATGGGGAGCCACAGATCCTCTCCCTTGGCCCAGCTCCAGCTAGGGTAATTATATGCTGTCTGGCTGAGTCCCTCATATGGCCTCAGATGGAAAAGTCATTCTCCACTTTTCCTCCTGAAATACTGCAATGTAGCGTGGCAGTCGCAGAATGGCAACCAAGCAGTACCTGCAGTTCAGCAGTGGTGGGAACCATCTCTTATGGACTAAATAAAGGCTGAATTCCTTCAGTAACCACTACAGCTCCCCTGGAGAAGACTGTCCTGCTTCAGGGTATGGATCCTGGCCCTGATGGCTCAAAATGTAGGTGTGCAGACAGGGCTGGTGGAGGGGGTTAGTGCAGAGATATGCATTATACCATACAGTTTTGGGGAAGGTTCATCTCTGAGTCTGAAATAATAAAATCTGACTGCAGAAGGTCACCTTCCACTTCATTACAGTCGATAACTAGCACAACAATGTTCTCTCGTGCAGCCCTGCTGCCAGTCACTTGGCACATCTTCTACACAGCAACTGCACCAAAATCGTTCCAAGATCCACACACAACTCAAGCCCAGAGATTTGCCATCTTCTGCCTTCAGAATGAATTTGTCTTTCCTTGGTTAAAGTAAATCATACACTACATTTTTACATAGAGTAGCTTTGTAAGCAGCATAAAAAGAGATGAAGGAAGCTGTGATCAAAGTCTCCAGTAAGACTACAGTCATTGAGGGCATCTAACAACTTGCCAGATTTTGCTCTTGTTCTAAAATGTTCTTCAGAAGCCGCATTTTCGTTTGATCACATATTTAAGTAAAACGGATCATTGCAGCAGAACTTGTTCCAGAAGAATTTTGTTCACTTCTACCACTTACAACCTATGGCAAACTGGTAGGAGTAGAAAAGATAACCCACTGTTATTGGGGGAAACTTGAATGAAACAAAATGCAGACGGGAAGGCTGGTCAGCTTCATAGACTGACAATGTGTATGGAAATGTCTCTCTTGATTAAAGCATTTCAAGTCTCACAGTGACGACTATTTTTGCCTACAAGGAGGCTGGGTCAGGACAAGACTTGAGAGGCAGGACTCTTTGGCCATGAGGTGACATCTAAGTCCTGTCCTTTACTGGACTGGCTCTTGCTTCCACATTGCCATGTTGCTCCACAACACAAAAATGGCAGCATGTTCCTTTTCTGCACTGTTTCTGAATGGTTACATTTTATCTGCACCGTTTCTGAAATATAGAGAGTTGATTCCTGTAGGCTTGGTACTTTATATGCTTGAAGAGTCTTGGCGATACCACCTCAGCTTCCTGCAAATATCACATAATAAACTCATCTCTTCCCATTGGTCTCAGCAGACAAGCCAAATACTGAAAAAACCCAGGCACTAGATTACTCTCTTATTCCTAAAGGTTTGTAGAGGAATTCTTCCAGATTAGAGATACATGATGATAAAATAATACATGCAATGCTGTCCTTTACTTACCCTAAACATAGCTCTTCAGTTCCCAGGACGTTCTTTCCCTTCCATGATCACAATTCACCTAAAAAGCATACAGTTCATTTGTACGGAGTGAAAAATAGTTCTCATGTACTACTTCATCATAGAATAAGATGAAAATCTTTTTCTCTGGTTATTTTTTTTTTTATTACTTTTATGGTACAGCAGAAATCCCTGCAGTGAAAGCAAGATGAACATCTCCAAAAATATTAGTCACTTAAAGGTTCAAAAACACATGAAGAACAACTGCTTTCCAAGCGTTCAGTTCATACTAATCTTCCAGGAAAGGAGCATGACAAGCGTTTACCAAGCCTGGCATGAAAGCAGAGCTCAGGACTGCTCAAGACATTTTCAGTAGTGAGCCCTGATACAACATACATCCTTATTTGCAGGTATCTTCCCCCACATCTGCCTGATAAAGGAGTACCAGGGGAAGATCCTGAGAAGGGAAGAAACACCTTTTACAAATGGATGTCAAACTATTTTTGTTGATCTGAGAAAAATATTCAGGATAGGAAACCTCTTAAGAAATGAAAAACTTTGAGACAGAATGTGTGCAAGCTCAAGATGCAGACAAATAGTTACAAAATAGCTTTATTATCCCAGGGAACATAGCAGCATCAGCAACAAATATGCTGCTTGTCTATATTTATACTCCAAATAGTGTTGTCTTCTGTAAATCACTGGTTCTACATTTGCCAGCGTTTTGTCCTTTTTTCTGAAATAAATCATATCCGTTAACACATAACAGCATGGGACATGTTCCCACGCATAGGAGTGTTCTTTTCAAATCCATCTAGGTACCTCACTCCCTGGACATTTGGACTTGTGCTGCACTGACTTTCTCAGAGCATCATTATCAACTCAGATGCAAAATAACCGTTTCTCTCAATGAGTGCTTCCTGCACAGATGGAGCTAGCAGGTCCGTGGCTGAGGGAAGAAGAATAATATGAGCTATCATGGGTGCCGTAAGAGCATGCAGTGTTAGCAGTGAGGGCTGAAGCTGTAAGGAAATAGTACGATGACTGGCAGCGGGATCTGGGGACAGCCTCTGCCGACTGAATGCTAGTCCCTATGACACGAAGTGCAGGTGCCCCTCAGGGCGTTTTGGGTAAAATACTGCCTCTTCAGAAGTCGGACTTCAATGGCACCAGGATTCCACCTTTGCCATTGAAAAGGCATTAATTTTCCTGTTTTACCTATTTCTTCCACAAAGTAAAGCAGTTGCTCACTCTCGCTCGCTCTCTCTCTAAAAAAAAAAAGAAAAAAAAAAGCAATATTGAAACTACTATTAGAAAAATATTGGAAGTAGAAGTGGGAAAGGTTAATCAATTAATGTTTTAATAAGAAGAGCTGCTGCTCTAGACAGGTATATACAGCTCAGGACATGTTAAAATACTCTGCAATTCAACAATCCTTCTTTTCTCCAAACTTACAGCCAAGATGAGACAGGTAACCCCAGGTGCCCTGTGCTCAGGTGCTGTGAGCTGAGGTTTCCCCATCCGATCACCCAAGCAAGCAAGTCCTCTGCTGAACTATTCTGCTGCCTTACACTGACCCGGCTCCATCAGAGTCAGTAGACCACCAAGAGCAGCAGACAGACACCCTTCTTCAAAACTGTTGGTTGTTATCTCAGCTCTTTCTCTTTGAAACCAGATTTCAAGCGGGAAGCAGCCAGGACAGATAGAAACAGGGGACAATAACTGCAAGGACAAAACCCTGCTGCAGTGTGTGGGATGGAGCAAGCTGACCCATCCCATCTCTCACCAGCAGCATGAACGTGAGCTCCTGCAAGGAAAGTAACAGGGAAAAAGGCATTCAAACTCTTTTTAAAAAGATACTCCCTTTTTCTGAATTTTGCAGCCCTTTCTCTTTGCTTTTTGCTCTCCTTCTACTTCAGGTAGCTGACCAAGGAGTTTTCCCCTTCACCCACAGCTGGAAATGAGAAACCAACAGGAAAATCCTTGTTGCTAGCAGATGGCTCAAAGAATTCCCCAGCTGGGGACCAGCCAGGGCAGGGGGATTATGGTAACCAGCACCAACAGATTTGCATATTCAGAGATTGTAATTGAGGAATAAGCAGTAATGCCATTATGTGAATCCCCGGGCCCTGAGTGGCCGAAACCAGAGCTCGGCATACAGCAACCTTACTGAAATAAACCCATGCAGACGATGAGGCAGCGCAGGGGCAAGCACAGCCAGGGAGCAGGGAATTGCTGAACAGGAGGAAAAGGCACCATAATTCATCGACAACTAACTGCTCAGCCCTGAACTCCAGTTGCTGGGACACCTCCTTCCCGTCTCAATATTAGATATATTTGAGCTCACAGTGCTCTTCTGGGTCCATGGTGAGTTAGATGGCAAAATTATTGCCTGCAACCGAAGAAAGGCCATAGAAGTATATCAATAAAACCACAGCCTTTTGTGTGCTACCAGTGAGCTAAGCAGCCTTCCTTATTTTTTTTCTTAACCCTTTTCAACCTCCTCATCAGCAGAATTGAATTCAAGGAGGCGTACTTCGTCTGGCGTATAATTCTTCATCACCTCTGCTTGTGAACTCATGCTTCAAGGTCAACAAAGGTTATGGAGAAATAAGGAGTTCAATTGGCACATTTAAAAGCAATCAGTAATTATAGCAACATTTTTCACTTATAAATACCTGAAATACAGCCATACATTCAGAGGGATTCTGTTCAAGTCTGTCATGTTATTTTCCACAATATATGGCTGACTCTGCACCAGCAACTCAGTTCACCTTGATTCATGAATTAGCTATCCCTCACTTCCTACTGTAAATACAATTCTAAACATATGGGAGAGAATTTATAGTGAATTAGGGCTGTACATTATCGCTGTGATTAGCTGCATTTGTTACCCAGCAGATGTCTGGGTAGTAAAAATCCCCCATGAGTACAGTATCCTGGAGTTTCCCAATTCCTTGATAACTGGTCCAAGAATCTCTCATTCCTGCCGTGCTTTGATCCTGGTGGCCCAGAGCAGATGCTCGCTGTCTGCCCATCTCATGCAGCACTAATCCCGCTCTCCCCATACTGCGATCCCAGCAGAGCATCGTGATTCCCCTGCTTTTCTCTCTCCTCTTATCCTCCCCAAAAAGCTTTCCCGGTGACATTCTTCATTCTCACAATACCAAACACTTTGGCAAGCGAGCCAAATACCTCCCAGGTGTTGTATCACTGATTACCACCAGAGTTACAAATTTGATGACTGATCTGGCTGTAACTATTTATGATACTGCTAATGCCATTATAAGCATCAAGACGATGCTTGTAAGATATCTCAGCCTGTGTCTGGCCCCTCTTTTCCTGGGCACCTCACAACCACATGGCGAGGGAAAAGCTCTGTTCCGAGAAAAAGCCTGGAGAAAGACATGGTGAATAACTGGCAGGAAACTAAAGCCCACAGAGATCCAGTGACTGGTCCCAAAACATGGAAGACATACAGTACTGCCTTGAGAGCCTTCACATGAGATTATCTTTCCCCCTGCACTGGTTTCTCCATTCCAGGGATGCCTTACTTTTGTCAGCTCATGTCTTCCAGCAGAGAGAAAAAAATGTCACTACCCCACCAAAAGGCTCTTGCTCCTAGAGGCTAAGACAGCACAGATGCTCCTGTACATTAATAGATATTTTTGTCCTCCATCAGATCTTGCAGGCTGCCATCACTGACCACTTTGCCAAGCGATTGCTTCACGTGAGCCCAGGGTCCATTGTGGTTGGAGCCCACTTTGTGGGACCAGTGGGCTCATGCATAGTGTAACTTGGACTTAATCACCAGACATTCGCCTACCCTGGAGCTCCAGTACATCTCAGTTGCTCAACACTTCATATTTCCTTTTGAGTCCCAAGTGAATAGGTTTTTACCTCTATCAGCAATGATCTTGCACATACCACATCCCAAACACCAGGCTACCATATAAGATCATGACCGCTGAGTTTTCTTCTGGCTGTCAGACAAAGCTTTGAAGAAGAAAACAAGCACTGTCAGAGATCACCTGAATTGCTGTCTCATCACCCTGAAAATATTCCCCCAACTTCTTTTCTTCAACTAGCATACAAGCAAGCCCTCGTCATCAGTTATTTGCTTTATGTTATTATATCTGTCTTCAGCCTGGAATACCAGATTAGCAACTCTCTTTCAGTTGGTAAAAAGGCTACAAATACTAATCCACTCTTCTAGCAGAAAGTTACTTTTTTTGCATAGTAAGAATATATAAGTCTAACCATAGATAATGTAAATTAATTTATTAGTTATTGAACTGTTATTGTTCACTCAGTTCCAAACAGCACAGGGTATAACTCGCAGGGCAACACCAACATCCAGTTCAGCCTCTCCAGACCAGAGTTGTGGTTAAGAGGCACATTTTTAATTCACTGCATTCGTCAACATCCTCTTTTGAACCTTTGAACTAAATGCCATGCAAAGGAGCTGAAACCCAACTGAACCGACTCACAAGGTCAAGATTTTCAAGGCTCTAACTGCATAAACAAAAATGTATAAAAAAAGCCATATCCATGTGTTGTGCATGCATTCTTTTTTAACTGTTACCTGGCAAACTCTTCAAGGCAAAGCTGTTTCAAGGAATTAAGTGCCATAAGGTGAGCAAAGCGTGAGCCCTGCTTTATTGAACAGCCATTAGCTATACTAAAAACTGCACCATAACATTAATTTTGCAGCTACAAGACGTTGGCCTTGAACAGAATTAATGCATGTGCACACATTTGCTACACAGTCATAAATTTTAGTAATGCAATTTTATGAGCCTCTTAAAAGGTAACTATTGAAAAAAAAAATAGTAACAGGAAAGGCAGGGTAAAGTTCAACAGCAATATTTCATTACCAAGACAAGGAAAGAACACAAATGACTCCACCTCCTTGGTTCTCCCCTCTCCCCCCATCATTACTTGGGGAAAAAACACACAGCACAACACAGATTTGTTTGATTGCAGTATGTGTGTCAGCCCAGCAGGACAGCAGATCAGGAGGATTTTTCAGCACAAGCAGAGAGATTTGTCTGTCACTAAAGCAGAGTTTACAACAAAGCTTTTCAACAGGGACCAAACTCTCCATCGTTTCCCTGGACAGGCAGAATAATTAGCATTCTCTAGTCCCTCTTCCAGGTAGAGCTGTTTTGCTATACGTCATTCCCTCTTCTCCCCCCTTCTAGCAGGGACACCTGCTGTTGTGGACATGGGCTGGAGCCCCACCACATGCTGGGGGACAACATGCAGACAGTATACCGCATAGAGGCTCAAAATAAACATGGAAAAGAGAGCAATTTTGTTATGAATAGCAGGATTTGACATTTTTCTTAAAGCACCAGCAATCAGAACTGCATAGTCTTACCTGGGAGTTCACTCATTTATTTTCATCTTTAATACACGAAATCAGTTTTCAACTCTCTGGTTGCAGAGACTGGCCTGGAAATGTGACTTCCACAAAGCCCAACATGTGAAACCAAATGGGAGTCACCTTTGTAATCCTGCTGTTTCCAAGGTGGTCTCATGACGTTTTGGGGATGGGTGAGAGGAAGGGCCAGGTCACACTTCCTTAAGTGCTGTCAACCCCACCAGTGGGACAAGGAGATCTCAGACCTCAGGGGACTTTTAGCTGAGGCCAAAGCATCAATGTCTGGCAGAAAATTCCCTCTATTTACTGAGGAAATCTGATTAACTTTGAGAAGAGGCAAGATATGAGCCTGCACTGTAGGTTCAGAGACCTGCATAGTGTCTCAGAGGCATATCCCAAAATCCACAGATCTGGGGTCTGGAAGGGCAGGGAGAAGCAGGATTGGGGATGGATAATTGGGAGGAAGCTGCCCCAAAACTCTTATTTTCTAAAGCCTACAGCTGCAGCAGCAACCTTGTCTCCAGACACCCTTCTCCCCACCATTTTTCCTCATCCCTATCCTGCATTAAGTCTCGTGGACAGCTTCCCTCATCCAGCAGAGACCCTTGCACATGTCCGCATCACATCCACTGCTGGTCCACCAGGACCAGCAGTGCCCAGTGGTACCATGCACAGGCCAATCACAGTTGCTTTCTTGTGCTAGGCTCATCCAGGACCATTAACTAGTCTTCCTTGAAAATCTCACTCTATTGCTCTTGGAAAGGATTGGATGTGCTGTTCCTTTTCAAAGAACTTTGTGCCTTTCCTACATGTAGTTTGTGCTATATTGCAGAAAATAAATAAAACCAAATGCAACTTACTTATGAGAGGAGCTCAGCTGCTGACAGCCCACTTCTTCCTTTTTTGAAGTTTTTTCTCCAGTTTCTAAGTGGACTGTAAAGATTGATGTAACAGCCTGCAAGGGATCGAGTGGTCCATGGTCCCAGAAGTCATCCAAAGTGACCAAGCTTGCTGGAGAACTAATAGCAGAGCAGCACTTCACAAGATATAATGCTCTTGCCTGAAAAGATAACAACAACAACAAAAAAAAAAAAGATAGAAGGCACCTCATCTTTATAATTTCTTCCACAGGTGCTTGCCTTTTCCCAAAGTGCACACCAACACAACTGACCTTTCCTTTCAATAGGACCACGCTGCTATGGGCAGGCTATGGGCTACTTTTTCTTCTTCCTCGTGTAGATTCAATAGGAAGGAGTCACAAGAGCACCTCAGAGGGCAGAACATGTCCCCAAGACCCAGTCTTTCGCTTGTGACTCTTTTGTGCATCAGGCAGAGGCATTCATCAGAGCTATAGCTGAAATAAAGAATTTATTCTACCAGTACAATTAATTGTGAGCAATAATTCAAGGAAGCACAGAGAGCATGGGGCTGCCTCTTGGTCGCTGATACAGCATTGCATGTAGGAGCTTTCTTCTACCTTGAGACTCAGTGACTCTAGCCAGCAGCTACTGTAGAAACCTGGCAGCTGCCCCATTTTCCAGCACAGCAATGACCCAGATGAGGTCTATATATCCTACATATCCAGCTCCTTGGCTGAAAAATGCCGTGCCAGAGCACTTAGGATGTTTTGGCATCAGCCTAGTCACACTTCGCATTTTTATGAAAGTTCCTGCTCCTGGATTCATGCTGTAACGTAAAAATCCAGAGAGCTCTTTTATTTGTAAGCTTCTGGACTTGATGGGTACAAGAGAAAAACCTGAAACTGATATGAACACATGCTACCATCTCCAAAAATGAAACCAACACTACATTGTGAATCACAGTCCCTCCCAAGGGGACCTGTGATGGTTTTCAGTCTGACTGACAACACATGAGCACCTGAGGGTCAAGCTGGTGTCCCAGCCCCATAGGGAGCACTTGGCAGTCCCAGTCCTGGCCAGAATTGCTAAAGTAATGCATTAAAGGTGCTTATGCAGTAGAGATGAGGAAATCAAGATCTTGCATTACTACGTTTTCATGTCATTGTTCATTATTTATATATGTCCTCTTCTCCGTGGCTTCCCTTTGCAAGCTTTGATGCTGGATTACCTTCAATGGTGGGATCAGCTCTATCTTTGTTTCAACACCCGGAATTTTAAGACAACCTGGTTTTTCAATAAACAATTGAAGAGTAATAAACAGCAAATTAAATTCATATAGAGATCCTAAGCAAACTGATGGCCTGTTGATAGGTGACTATAAATAGTTATCTATAGGACTGACTTAAAAGGGACAGTGGTTGTATAAACATCTAAGTGAAATAAATACTAAAATATTAGGCATGACCTTGTTAAAACAGTTGATATGGCAAAACTCAGTCATGAAATAACCTATAAAATGAAATATTATGGTTAGTGTTGAGAGCTAATCTCCCAGAAGCCCAGACAATGTGATGCAAAGGAGCTTTTAAAAGAAACCCAACAAACTCATTTTTCATTATCTTCTGCCATCTTATTATTTTACAAGTGAGAAATCCATTAGTAATTCTGCCAAGAACTAGATAGGCTGCTGAGTTATCTAACACCGAGACACTCGCATCCCATGGCTATCTTGATGTCCCTGGAAAAAAAAAAAAAAAAAAGGAGGAAAAGCAATGGAGTAATAAATTATTATAACTGTTTCATTAAAACTTAGGACACTGTAATTTTCAAGTTTATTTTGTATTATATTTAAATGAACCAAAAGGCAACATTGTACAGTGACTTTATAAAAGAAAATTATTACATAGTACATTAACCAAAGCCCCATTAAAAAAAAAAAAAAAAAAGTCCTAAAAAGTCATTTGGAGACAGATCCTGTTCTTGCTCTTCTGCACACATGATTTACTGAGCTGATTTCAAGCAGCACTCTTGTTTTAGGAAAAGCAAATGGGATTTGCCCCCAGAATGGAGTATCTTTTTTATAATTCTTGCAGTTTCATTTTATCATGTGTAATATATCAAGTTTATAAGGCATAAATACGAAAAACAGTTCAATATGCTCATCATTATTTTAATTAATACAATCTAGGACACTTTTTTCAATCACACCAAGGATTACACTGTACCTATAGCTTTAATTTGTTTTTGTTTTTTTTTTTTAATACAAAAGTCTATCATAGTATACAGTATATACTAGTTGATAACTGGTTCACAAGGTTGATCACAATATTCTTGCAGGTTAACATTGTCAGGATTTCACCTAGCTTGTATACTCTGTGCAGAACCTCAGGGTCCCTCCTTCCCAGGCTGCTCTTCTCTGGCGGCAGCATCCCACTGCTCCATCTCCTTACCTATTTTAAGCAAAGAGCTCTGTGCCAGATGTAAAACCCACTGGGAATGGCTAGGGATGCACCTCCCAGTGGTGCTGAGGAGCTGCTGGAGGCAGCCGGGGAGCAGAGGAGATGGTGAGGCAGCAGCTCCTGGAGGTAATTGCAGAGCGGGAAGGCAGGGAGGTGGGCTCTGTTTTCTCGGCTCCCCTAGGGGTCCTAGCACTGTGGAGATGCTCCCAAAGGTTGCAGGAGCCAAGCCAAGCCCCGAATGGGAGAGATCTGTGCTACTGGCTGGTTGTGCAAAGTGAGGATGGGCAAAAGCACCTTGATAAATTAGGAGCGGCATGGATGCCTGGGATGCCGAGTGCTTGTGTTGGGCAGGCTCCACATCACCCATGGCTCCATAACCTGCCAAATCCTTCCCAGGATTTTGGGCATCTCTAATGCAAAAACTCATATGATGCCAGCTGGATGAGTCTTGCACAGACAAAAGAAATCCCTGCACAGACAAAACAGGGGTCCTTACATCTCCTGTAATGCATCAGTGCAAACACAGCCCCAGCCCACTCCTGTAATCAATAACATCTCCTGCACCCTTCCCGCATCTCCACTTAGATATTCAGATATTTTCTAAAATCAGATTACTGAGATGCAACGGAGGAAGCGCTGCTCATTTCAGGTTGGGGGGTGGCAGGGTCAGGCCACTCGTGCTAGCAGAGGAGAGGTTGGCGAATCATAGAATCATAGAATTGTTAAGGTTGGAAAAGACCTCTGAGATCATCTAGTCCAACCATCAGGCGAGGGCTCTACCCGGTGTCCAACCCACACCCATCCTGCCCCTCCAAGGGACTTGTCACCACCAGCACAGGCAGGCAGGGGACTGACACTGTGCCACTACAGGGCCACGCTGGTCTTTCTGACAGCGCCTCGTGCTTCCTATCACCGGGCCAAGGAGGGGTATAAAAGGGCTTTCTGACATTACCTGGAACCAGGAATAGTTTAGGGCTTTTTTTTACATATACACTCAACCTAAATTGTGCATAAGGTAAACTGCAGAGCAATGCCCTCCAGAGCGTATTCACATGTCTAATATTAGACATCTTGCTGGCAGCTCTGAATCGTCCCCAGAGGTTTCTCTACCTGTCTATATTTACTACATATGGATCCTGAGCTCCTAAACTCAGGTGCTCTGAATCATACCATAACCGAAGGCAGCCTAAAATAGACACTGTGAATTGCTCCCTCCCTGCTGCGACTGCATCCTGCAGCATCTGGCAGGAAAGAGAAATAATCTTGGTATTAGGCATGGGCCAAAGCTACAGAATTTGGGTCAGGATTCAGGCCAGGCAGGCACACATTTTGGTCTAGGGGCTTATCCTTGTTCTGTATTTGCTGATGGGATGCCCGACCCTGTGCTTGTACTTGTTGTCCTATTAGATCAATGGTCCCAGGGATCACCTATCCCTAAATAAAATACAGTACACAAGCAGCACATAAACAGATCTCCAGCTGCAGGAAAGAACTGACACACATCTGAAGTCACAACAAAGCCTTTGCCTCCCACACACCCTTTCCTCACCACTTTTTTTAAACCAGCCAGAAACAAACAGTGAGTGTGGCACATCCCAGAGAGCCGGAGGAACAAGCACGCGATGCTTTCCTAGCTGCTGTGTCATCGTGTAGGGAGGCTGCTTCTGAAGAAACCAAATTACCCTACATAAAGAGCATTCACTAAAAGAATCTCCTTTCCCTTAGAGGACCAGCAAGATCACATTATTTCCTGAATTATTTTTTTTTTTCCACTTTTTTTTTTTTTTCATCTATACTTGACAGAAGAGTAATACTGTCTGGGTATTTGCTTTCACTGCCCATGGCAGGTAATTTCTGTCATTAGCTTAAGAATTCCTTTGAACCTGCTATTTGCATTTGGGATAAAGCATCAAATGGTCATTTCCCATGGGCTACAGACTGCTTGCTGTCCGGTAGAGTCCACCATCATTCTTAAGTACATTAGCAAGAGGGAAGCAAAAGATCTCCCCGTGCGGAATGCATTGCATTAACAGCAAGTTTCCACTAGTGCTGAAAAACTGTGCCCTTAATATAAGTGCTCAGTAACCACCAGCCCTGCTGTTTGAGAAGCACTCTGAACTGTACAGAAGGCTTGCGTGAAAAGAACCTCCATTAGTACCCATTATGCTGTGATTTATGTTATGGGCTTAAAATAGCAAAATTAAACAGTTCTATTCAATCTACTGTCTAAAAAAAGGCACAAAGACTGTGAAAAAAATTATAACTGTTCAGATTACATTTCCAAGAACTTTAACAGAGCATTGCTTTGATTTGCCAGCTTTACTTGCTGGCAGGAGTGAAATTGAGACAATTTCACTGTCTGCGGAGGTAAAGAATACCCTTTTGGCATGGCAAGTTTGCCAGCTCTATGCAAATGTTATTCAACAGAAGCAACTAAAACCTCTTGTGATTGCTTTAAAACATAATCTTTTTGGTCTGCAGCACATTGCACTTATCTAAGTACTCAGTGATGATAGAGTGGGTCTTAGGGCAAGACCAAATACAAAGAGCCCTTTTTAATCTGAACATAGGAATGAACTCTGTTCATGGCTACACAGTCTGCTTTCAATCAAATGATCATGAAATACATAAATACTATCAAATAAATACAATACATTCAGAGTTTTCTACATTGTAGAGAGCTTTAAGACTTTTCTAGCTCCCTGATGTAATGCATATAGAACATTCCCTTCTATACAGTGCTACCTCCATGTACCCATACCTCCTTAAATGCAACATAACTCAGACAACCTTCCTCTTTTGCCTAGATTCTCATCAGTCTCTGATTCTGTAAAACATTATATTGTTTCTTTAGGAAAAAAAAATATTGCACTTTTAAAAATGCATAAAAATTGAACCTAGTTCCCATTAACTCCGCCACACATTATTATTTTAAATAATACTTCTTTTAAAAAAATGTTTCTTTTGTTGTTTTGTGTTTTGCCTATGTTCACAGCATTCTCCATGAGGATCTCCTCAGAACATTCTTCCTTAGCAAATTCCTTACAGTTTTGCCATCAGACATTTGAAACACAGCATGAGCTATCTGAGATACATGCGGCTAGGAGTCACGGGTCTGTCCACAGGTTCAGGATTTCATTGTACAAATGGGAACTACAATGACCAGAATAACCGTACAAGCTGCCGCTGCTATCAGGGCAGCTATCTTGCAAACCTTTGCTCTTCTGAACTCGGCTTCCTTGCGTTTTAATAAGGAATCATAGCCAGGAGTATAAATGTCTTCCATCCAGTATTCTAAGTTGTTTGGGTTTAAAGATTCTTGAGTCTAAAAATTAAAAGGAAACAGTTGTTAATTGTCTGGAATCTGTCATTAAGAAAATAAGTAAATAAAGCAGATGTGCCTGAAGACCTCCCACCTGCATCTGGGTCTGCTGTCAGAATAAAGTGGGTTATTGCCACTTCTCACATCCCTTCAACTCCTGATCCCAGTTCCATAAGGCTGACGAAAGTGGCAACAAAATAGTGCAAAAAATAAACTCCTGCAACAGTATAATTCTGCTGCAAAATCCCTCACATACCTCTGATTTGCCGGAAACTTCGTCATCGTGGATGGCATTTAAATAAAATCTCTTTAATCTGCTAGACAGCAGAGATATCAGCAACTACCGGTCTGTTACTGCTTTTTAAATTATTAAAGCCCAGCTGATGGGAAGGGTTCTTCACATATACTCCTCGTTCACTACATTTTATATAGCTAACCCTAGTTTTGCTACCGTAACTTGCTTGCAGGGTGTGATTGCCCAGCCCCATGCGGCACCCAGTCCCTCTGGATGGGCAATTTGCAGACCCCCTCCAGAATGGCAACCCTGGGGACACCGGCCTTTTGTTTCAGCATGGGAATAGAAAACCTCAGGCAGCAGGTGCTGAACACCCCGCAGAGTGGGGTTGCAAGTGGGTTTTCATGAAATCACCCAGGACAGAGTGACCCTCAGCTTTGAGCTCTTCTTCCAGCCCCATCTTCTGAAAAATCATCTGGGTGTGTGATGCTGCCTCAGTTTTAGAGGCAAGAAGAGAAAGCAAACTGGATACCTGGCATACGATTTGGTACCTCACATTATTCTGGACCATCTCCACAGATGAGACCACTTAACCCCAATGGCACAACCTATTTCCACAGGAAGCAATACTCTGCTCATTGCCAAAGTCTGCATCCCTCTGGGTTGGAGGTGATTAAGAGTATACTTAATAAATGCAAGACTTTGTTTGCCCTCCCATTCCACACAGGTAACAAAACAAAAAAAAAAAAAAAAAGTGAAGGAAATCTGAATTTGTCAGAACATATCAGTGTCTCTTTCTGAACATTTTTTGGGTTTGGGGTTTTTTTACCTTTTTTTTTTTTCCTTAGAATTTGAGCTCTTCAAGCTTTGCATTTCTACCTTGCTTGTTTTTTTTCCCCTTCATTCTTTCTGTTAGGGAAAATGGGGAAAATGCAAACACTGGGCATTATATTGCACTTACTAGCAGAAAGGAATAAAGCAGAAAGAAAGTTTTGAAAAATGACAGCTTTTCCTCAAAGTTGTCTCCTGTGTCTGGCGCTCCAAAAGACCATTTCTTTTAAAAAAATGAAAAAATTTCCACATAAAAATGTTCCAATGAGAATATCCTAACACACACCATTTCTGTGCTCGTAAAAGACCTGATCCAAAGCTCATTGGACTCCACACAAAGAAACTCCAGCTGACTTGAGAGGGATTTGAGTAAGCCTTTAATTGGCTAATTCAGATTTTGTAGCCATGAGCTACTGGCTGAAACCTTGCTTTGCCTGAAAGCAGCATTTGCTTTATGTACAGGACTACTACAAGAAGTGATTTTATAGCTACCCCAGAAATAAACAACTAAAATTGAGCAACGGTTTTATGATCATCTAATGGAGAGCTCTACGATAGCGCCAGTACACTGAAACAGAGACCATCAGCCACGTCTGAGATTGTACCATTCAGGCTCTGAATGACCTATTCCAGCCTTCTGAAAAAAAAAAAAACAGCAACCTCATCTCTAAAAGGCATAAAAAAATGGCCTCATAATATTTCGTCCCAGTGGATCATCATACACAGAGCAAAGCAGTGAGACCTCACACAGCCCCTACACCTGGGACAAACTTTGGCCTGACCAGTTTTGCAATTTCTGTTTTGAAGGAAAACCCAGCAGACTTGTCAAGTGCCATAAGAAATTTTAAATAAACAAAGATAGAAAACTCCCAAAGATAGCCACGCTATGCTTCAAGGAAATGACAGTTTTGGACCTCTCTGCCTTGGTATTGACCTTTTAACTACTTCAGAAGGAAGATGCATTATTAAAAAGGCCCATTACCGTTAATCAGCTTCCTTTCCCATTTCATTGCCAGATGTAGGAATGTTCATTAAAGCATAATGTATTTACTTTCAGTTCTAATAAACTTAATCACTGGGAAAAAAACCCACTCATCAGTCTGTGTCTATTTTTTAAGTTTGTTGGTAAGCTCTATTATAAAGTCTAGACATGGGCTTTGTGGAGTAGATGCAATTCTGACAGTCCTTTTGGAGGGAGAGAATCAAACCAGTAAAGTTTTATCACCTTTATCCTAAAGATAAATGATGGCAATAAGCCGATTTCTCTGGTTTGCTCATAGTCATGCAGAGCTGCTTACAGGGAACAAAACAGCCCTTTGAGGAGCAGATGGAGAACACTTCTCCCAGGGGAGCTTTGCTACCAAATATCACCTCCCTTGTTGCCTCCACGCAGCAGGTAAGGGATGCTTTGGACTGCCTGCTGCAGAGGAAATTCTTTCAGCCTATCCCTACTCTAGCATACAGTCTGCAATGCCAGAGTTAGGAATTTAGTAAACCCTCTAACGCTTTTTAAGTCCCAAAAAGCAGCAGGGAGCTGAGGCAAGATGCACCCTGGTCCCTGTGCTACCTGGTTTCTCTCCAACTGCACTTTAGCCACAGCAAACAGCAGGGACTGGTGAGGACAGGGAAGTTTGCGTAAGCCAGGCCAGGAAGTAAATTTGTTGTGCACAAATTCCTGCACAAACACACATGGGAGTTGCACTGCAGCACTGTGTAGGTGATGGTTTTAATTCCAAACCAGCTAACGCAGGGTCCTGAGGCATGGCAGTTCTCCTTGGGCTATCCAAGTCTTTCTCACAGTACCCTGATGCTCTCCTAGGGCTTAGTCTGATGGGTGTGGAGCTGTGTTAGGTACCTCAGCACTGAGCCTTCGAGAGCTGACATGGAGCCACAAGTCTCAGGCCCTTGCATGCCATCTTCCCTGGCAGACAAGCTTTGGAGACAAGCAGACTCCCTGCTCGAGTATGGCTGTACCACCGAGACTGTTGATCACAGAGCCGTGTTAGCGTGGCGCTGATAAGCCCCGAGCTGTAGGTCAGTGTACCGCAACTGCTGGCAAGCCTGTAGCTAGCTGAGGCAGCTTGCTCTGCTCTGGAGCATGCACCCACATGCAAGGAGCCCAAAATACCTGAGGTCAGCACCATTCTCCCCACTGACTCTGCATGCTGCTGTATAAATGCATATAAACGATACACAGTGA
Organism: Scopus umbretta; assembly: GCA_013400535.1. Classification (NCBI taxonomy): domain Eukaryota; kingdom Metazoa; phylum Chordata; class Aves; order Pelecaniformes; family Scopidae; genus Scopus; species Scopus umbretta. Next base: position 66,938 of record VZTL01059962.1, read on the forward strand.
TCTGTGCATCAGTATGGATTTCATTATGTGATGTATTTTGTGTTTCATGACCAAATACGGCAACATTTGTTTGGTCTTTACATGTTTTGGATGGCATTCTTCATGCTTCCTCTTTAAACATGTGCTCAGATATCTTCCTTCCTAGAAGATGTCTTGTGTTTATCAGGCTAGACAGTGTATCCAACATGGGCACTCAGTCCTGGATCTGAGCAGCCCATTATATATCAGGATTGTGATTTCAAACACACCACAGTGCGGGAAAATTTAAATCCAAAATTTGGATTTGTCTCCCAGTAACTTGCTCTGCTCTGCTCGTTGCAGAAGAGCCTGCACACTTCCAAGCTGAACTAAAATGCAAACAAGACACACCATTAGCTGATCTGCTCTTCACATGACTCTGGTTTCCAACAACCATTCCAAAGCTGCACCGGTGATGGGTTTCAAAAACAGTCATGGTACTGAGTGTCTTCTACAAGTATTTTATGTCTCATATTCCTAACAAAATGGAAAAAGCCCTAACAAATTGTCTGTGAACAATTCAGACAGAACAAGGATAGAAGAAAAAGCAGCAATGCTGGCTTCTGCACCACTCTGCCTTGCTGCAATTTGGTACCGGTTCATCTCTGCACCCCTTTATCCCTAAACTCTTCTTTAGAGCTACTAACACCACAATGGCTTTGCAGACATCTCTCCATTGCAGAATAAGCTGGGAGCACCAGTCTGCCAAGGATCACCATTCAACAATCAAACATCCACATTTTTCTTTGTCCCTGGCCAGGATGGATAAGGATCAGCAAGATTAGAGGCTCAACACTGCATAGCTCCTTCCTGAGCTACCCAAATCCCTTCTTAAATGCATATTCTGGCAACATCCATTCGCAATCAAGCCATTCAAACTAAACAAATGGGACTCACTTGTAGATCCAATGCTGCAATCTTGCCTTTATCCCCCGAATTCCTTGTGTATTCCTCTATGGTCCATGACGGCTGGGCACGTTTCACTTCAGCCAGCTCTGTCAACCTCATGTCTGTGTAGAGCGGGTTGCTTTTCATGTGTGACTTGAGTGATGCAGGGTAGGGATGAGGACTAAAGACTTGTTCAATCAAGAAAGCATCTTTTGGTTGTTTAGAGAGTCTATGTGGCTGTGGGATTTCGTATTGCCTGTCTGCCTGCAATAGGGTTCAAAAGAATTTGAGAGAAGAAACAGGACTATGAGGGGGTTAAACACAAAGGACAGAGATATCCTTTTCAAACTCACCATATGATATTGCTTAAGCCATGGTAAGAAAAGTACCAGCTAGGACAAAGGGTTTGGATGGCCTTAATCCGTTTGCCCACCCTCTTCTCACATCCAGACCAAAGAGGTATTTTACAGACACAACTCCTTGTTCACTGTAACATGTACACAAAGCTGATTCAACAGAGGAAATTTAGGTTTTGTACTGTTTACAGGTTATAAAACCATTCTGAAAACGGCCCTGATATTCAAAAAAGCCTAGCTGATCTGGAAAAGCTAAAAGCCCTGTGCAGGCTTCCAGATTTCCGTTTCTAGATCAAACCTTAACACAAAGAAGTCACACGGGAAGCCCCCAGGTAGCACTCCCTTGACACTGCACCATCCATAGTATCAATCCAGTGTCAGCCACGGTCTATTGCAGGAGTGAAGAAGGGACTTGCAAAGCCAGCATATCATGCTGGGCAGTTCAATGTACAGACAAGCCAAGGTTTGGGCTTACTAAGGTTAATCTTCTTCCCCTTCTGCAACCTACTAGTAATCCAAGGTTTATGGTTTCTCATTCATCCAACTGCACTTATTTCCATCAAACCTCTTCCTTTCCTTTCTCAAACATTCTCAGCCCTCATTCCTCTCCATAAGGAGGCACAGCATGTCCATCATGTGGTCCTGATTGACAAAACGGCTGAATGACCCCCAACCCTCTCTACTGTCCATGAAAGAGAAATAACCACCCATACCATGCGCAGTTTCAACTAAGCAGCAACTAGAGCCCAGCGCAAGGACAGCCACCATAGCTGTGCCATCTGTGAAGATGGCAGAGGGCAGCTGTTGGGAGAGATGGGCAGAGTTTTTCTGAGTGACCAAAACAAGACCACAGCTATGCTGCATTTCCTCAATGGGAGGTTTAAGTCTCATGTAAGTGACCATGAAAGCCAGATATAGAGAACATAACTAAAGTTTGCATCTCATGGTACTTGTGCAAGGATTCTTTTCTTGAGGGATTTGAATCCATGAAACTATTTTGTTGCCTTTTAAACATGCACATACTTCTCTGATAAAAGCTGTCACAGTGCAATTTCAAAATATATCTTCTAAAACAACCACTAGAGAACTTCAGTTTTCCTCACGCCCTTATCACCAAGTTAATTACCCGGCTTCCTTATATCGCCACTGATGATGAACAGCATCATCTTCCAAAGATCTCACCCACATTACCTGCCCCCCTTTTCAAAAAACCAAAGCGCTTCTGAGGAGCAACTTGACCATACTGCAGCTGCCAAATAAGAACCTATAGGTACAAAATCACTCAATTACAGTAACAATAAAGACAGGCATAATACGGCAGGGCAAAGTATTGTCATACCCTGAGGCTTGTGAAGACTATGGAAGACATTCATAACTAGATTATTTTTAAGTCCTTATTATGTGAGTTAAAGTTGAAATTACCTCTTTAGATTTCCTGTGCCAGTCCTTATTTTCTCCTCCATCTCTCTCTTTCATCTCCTCTTCCGTAATGCCAACTTGGTTAGTGTAAGTAATAGCTCTCCAGTCTCGGGGAGAGTTTGAAATACTTGCTATTTTGGATTCAGTTGCACTATTTTCCTCTGTTAATGATCTTGATGACCTCCTAGTAAACAAACTTTTTTTTAAGGCTTTTACTCGAAGACTCTCGCTATTACTTCCACTGGCATCTGAACAGCACCATTCTGGATTATTCTCTAGTTTGCTTCCATGTGGAGTATTGTGGCACTGAAATATCTGCGGGGAGTTACTCTCATCTGATGCGGCCTCGCTTGTCAAAGAATTGAGATCTATCTGTACGCTGACCTTCTCTGGCTGCTGAATTTTTTGATCCAACTTGCTCAGTTTTCCCAGGACTTGGGAGATTTCTTCTCGGACACCTGAGAGAGATTCCAGTTTCTTCTCTATTTCGCCAATCCTCAAAACTAATTTGCAGACACTCGTTTTCAGTTCATCATCTGTGTTACTGATATCTGCCCGGGCCACTTTATCCAATTTGTTACAGGCACTCCCGTTGGAAATTTTGGTCAAATTGTGCTCAGGTGAGCTCTCACAGTCTGATTTATGCACCTGAGACAAGGAACCGGTGCTGTTGTAGCACGAAGACTGCATCACTCCCGTCGACCCGCTGATACTCATGTCATCCAAAAAGCGGAAAATGTCACTGATGTCATCGCTCACGATTTCAGAGTCATCATCCGACTGCTTAAGCGAGTGCCGCTCTCCGTACTTGGCTTGGCCCGCTGCACACAAATCCTTGCATTTCTTGTGGTCCAGAACTTGCTGCTCTGTTTGTGTCCCAACACTTGTGGTCCTGTCAATGCTTAAGATCTGAACAGAAGTACAATTAATGCTTTTATCCTTAAATTTTTTGACTGGCTCGTGTTTCTCCACATCTAGAATGGAAGGCATTTCCTTGGGTTTATGCCCATTTGGTTTCGCAGCGTAGTTTGCCTGCATAATTGGTTGTTGATCCTTCGCATTTAGGTAGGACTGATGCCTATCAGCTGGAGGAAAGTTTGGAGATGGGTTGTTTGAACTCTGGTATCGAGGCTTCTCTTCAGACTGCTTCCTATTAAAAAATGATCGTTCAAAGTCAGGTACCTCTTCGGTATTTAAACTCCAGCTTTTAGCTGGCCAGGCAGTTTGCTTGGTTGGCTTTCCAGTCCACTTTTTGGTGTCCTGGGGCCCGAGAATAGTAGTTGGGCCAAAATACGTTGAAGCTTGAAGATCATCTAGACTTTCGTGCTTCACTCGCCTTTTGTCTGGTATAGGAGAATAAACTGGATTCAAGTACTGGCTGCTGTATGGCATTTCAAAGCTGTGGTTGAAGAAAGCCTGCTTCGAGCTTTCTTTTCTGTTCTGAGGCTCTCTGTGTCCATCTTCTGGCTTTTTGTTGGATGGTATTAAGTTGGGAGATATTGTAATCAGATTATGAAAATCTTCTTTGAATATATTTCTTTTCTGGACACACGACTGCATCACAAATGGCTCATCGTTTGGAATGAAGGTTTCTTTTATGCCTGCACTTATAGGCAAGGAGTCCTGGTCTGAAATAGATTCATTTTCAATGTTCATGGGGAAGTACGTACTCTGCATCTCGCATGGTGGAGATGTGGCAATGGAGTAGGACGCCAGCGCCTGCAGCCTGTCCAGAGAGGCAGCCCGGCCCTTCATCTCCTTATTAACTCCGAGTAAAAAATTGGGTTCTGATGAGGGAACAAACTCTTGACAGTCTTTGCAGTCCCTCTTTCTGCATTTTGAAGACCTTCTGACTGGAAAGCCCTGGTTGAACTCCTGGTCGTTCAACTCGCAGTTGGGGACACAGTCTGCCATATTGCAGATTTCTGTGTCAGATCTACAAGACTCGAAGGACTCCTTCTTCTTCACTTTCTGCCTTGCAACTGGAAGTTTCTCCTTGGCCACTCCCCCGTTCATTTGTATGAGGTTGAATATCGTTACTATATCTGCTGCAACCATGATTTTCTTTGATTGCTGATTGTTTACAGTGCATCTCATTTTGTCTTTGAACAAAGTTGCTGGGAAATTAGGATCCAGGCAAGCGGTGTAAAACAGCACGCTTCTGAGCTTGGCCAACTGGGATAAATCAAACCTCGCACACAAGGACTTGCAGAGATCCTGGTAAGAAACAGTATTCTGCTTTGTGTCCAGCTCCTCCAGGATCTTCACCAGGAAGAGCGAGGATTCCTGGTTGGACTCCATGGCTTAAGCGTATTTTGTTGTTTAGCCTGGAAACTGATGTCCACTTCTACAGCAACACACAACAGCAAACAAAAAAGATTGTAAGTCACCCACACATAATATTCAGGACCTTGTAATTCAGCCACAGATGGGACCTGACTCCCTAGCCATGCAGTCGAGGGCTTGCTTGTATAACCCATCCTCGTGTTTCTGAACTCCAGGCTGTAATCCTAGCATCGATAAAATCAATACTTAAATGGAATCAGGATTTCATCCAGGGAGGCTCATTTATGTCAGTGTCTACTAAAGCAAGCAAGTGAAGAAACAGCAGAAGCTCTGAAGGGGCTGAACGAACGGCAGATATACTTTCACAGCCTGCTTGCTACAGGGCTTTCACGGAATTTCTTACCAACTTGTGAGAGGTTGAAAGTACAGACACGTCAAATTGTTTGGCAATAATTCTAGCCTTAGCCTAACCAGAGATGATCTAATACACCATGACAACCCCAGCTGTTTTCATATCTGACTGCAAATAGCTCTCAGGAAGATTTTCTGAGAATAAACTTCTGATGTGTTTTCACAAGTTATCTGAGCACATAATTACCATCTTTTTACCATCAATTACCATTATTTTCTCCTCTACTCTGAATTATCTCCTCTGGATTACCATGACACTTTTTCCAGAAATACCTTTTCCTAAGTTTATGATTCAGGAATAGAAAAGCTGCCTGATCCCATGCAAAAAATCTGTGTGAGCCCCATTTCTGCTGTAAAGTGCAAAATTGAGAAAATAGCAGAAAGAGTTAAACAAAAAAAAAAAATAAAATCCCACTGAATCTTGAAACCAATCCAGCAGATGCTAGAGGGCTGGCTGCCAATCAGGGTGGATTTGAAGACTGAGAAATATCAAGGACAGAGAACATCCTCTTCAGTGATGTGCTCCCAGGGAAACTGGGGAGTGCAGCTCCATTCACCAGCGCGAAACGATAGGGCAGAGGTGGAGACCAAAGGCTGCACGTCATGTGGATAACAAGAATAGCTCGAACAAGCACAGCTAACGCTAGCAAACATCTTGGGAAGGATACAAACCCCTGTGCTTTCAGAGTTGAAACCAGCCTCTAGCTATTACGGATTAGGAAAGGATGTTGATGGGGGGCAGATTATTTTTCATCTGCCTACTGTGAATATCCTTGTCAGTGTCTCTGCTGTTGGCTACTAGGAGAGAGAGAGCACAGGATGATGCAGTCTGCCAATTCCTATGTTTGGTCACTTTGTCTTTGTTATTCTTACTGATAGGAATGACAAAAATATTTTCCCTTCCCCAAAAAGTTATGGTATCTTCCCCCATTCACTCCCACCCTTAGATGACCCCTGGTACTAGTCTCTCCATCTGCATCAAGTGCAGAATATCCACTTAAATGGCAAAGCACAAAAGTCAGGCTTGCAAGGTTTCTTATTACTCATTTAAAAAGTCACCTCCCAGCCAACACCCTCAGGACTCCCGAGTACCACTCCAGGAATACAGGGCTCCTGTTCCCTCTCTTGTAGCCTTTCATCGTGCCCTGACATTACACACTGGCAATTGCTATCAGTGTCAGAAGCCAGCATACATCAGCTTCTGTAGCAAACGCCGCAGTAGCATCTTCCAGAAGGAAAAAAGAAAACCACCGGGTTGCCCATAAGAATATGAAACAAGTCTCCATATGGACTTGGCTGTTTGCTTAAGTGGCATCTTTCTACTGCACATGATCAGAAGTTGAGCAGCAACAACATGAATGTATTTCTGTGATTGTAAACACTACTCTCTGAAACCAATGGCTACAGGGATTTTCCAACACCTCCGCTGTATGCATGTTTGCTTTTAAAGCTCCTGTATTATGCATAGCAGCACAACTCTTCTGCTAACTGCCAAAAAGAGCAAAAATGTTATATTGCTCAGTGCTCGGCTCCAGAAAGTAATGCTAAAAGCTGGAGGATGCTGCTTGTATCCCCTTTCTCTTTATCAATAGTGTGTGCTTGGAGGCACAGCCTTTTTAACAGCCTGCCTTTGTATTTCTCTGACATGTCACCAGTGAAGCTCCCAATAGGTCCAAACCGTTCCACCTGCCACAGAAGCCTCCAAGCACTCCCAGAGTAAACTTCACGTGTGGGGCTTGGAGACTTCCCCAGCTGCCAGGGGACTGGCATCACAAGTCAATTTTCTGCATGTCCTAAATCTGCCATTGGGGGCAAGAGTGGAAATCTGTCTTTTCGTCACCTCCAGGCTGAATACCAGCAAAAGCAACTATCTCCTCCCATTTGTAACTTCACAGCTTCTTCCAAAACCCTCACCTGGATATGCATTTTCACAGCCTGATATACACTCTACGCTGTCTGCACCGGCCTGCCAGCACCCTGCTTTCTCCCCACTCACACTCCTGCTAAAATACACAAGTAGCCAGTTTGCAATAATATGTTTCTTGAAACTGTCAACCCACTTTGTTACCTACCTTTCTGACTTCACCCTCTCTTCCCAGTGAGGATATCCTAGGTACAGTTTCTTGAAATTTTTTGTTTAGTATCAAGCCATTCTTAGCGTACCCCTCCCATCAGAGGTTTTAAATTCAATTCAGGTTTCTAAAACCTATGAATCTAGTAAAACTTAGGTGCAAACTGATTTTCAAAGATGCTGAGTGCTGACAAGTTCAGTGGAAGCCCTGCATAGCCCCAAAACTCACATTGCTCTTATTTAGCACGGACAAGAAGCCTTGGTCTGGGGACTCCAGTCCATATCCAAACAGTAAGGCAGCAGCACTGAAGCATGGATCCTAAGCAGAGGAGCTCTGCTAGACCTGGCTTAGCTCAGTCTGGGGCCCGGTGCTCCCAGACTCAAGCCTGGGAGGTGATGGTCAGCTGTAAAGCAGTGAGGGGACAGGGAGGTGACGGAGGCTTTAAGACAAGGGTGACCAGGAGAGAGCTGAGCCTGCTGAGGTGGGAATTTGGCCAATTCACTCAACCGAGCCTCAGCTATGGGAGGTGGGAATTGAAAAGGCGGGTTTCAAAAACCGATGTAGGCCTTGAGGAAAAGCAAACTAACTAGGAGTTGGAATAATTTCCTCTTCACCCTTTGGCTGTTCACAAACAGCTTTCTGGTGTGAACGCACTTAGGTGAGAAAGGTACCTTTGGGCTTCAGCATGGGCATGGAAATGGGAGCTCCCTTGTACCAGAGCATCAAAAATGCTGCTAGTGGAGCAGGCAACAGATTCAGGCTGTGAAGAATAGACTGTATTACCCCATAAGGATAATATAAAAGGGCCTTGAAATCTTGTTTCCCGGGTCAGGGATGTAAAAACCCAGTGCCAAGGTTTTTAGTGGCACATCAAGCTCCCCGTCTCTTGTCAAGCCTCTTAACAGCCTGCGACAGAGACAGGTGCCTCTTGGCAAGGCACCCCGGGAGCTGCCACATCGCAGGTGCCAAGCACTTGGCCATGCACCATCTCAGCTGTTATGCCCACGTTCATTCATTAGCTCTCAAAGTAGGACCAGAATAGACCTGGACATGGCACATGAACGCAAAGCTCCGAAATAAGCACAGGAAGACCTTTTAGAGAGGCTACAGGGTCATGAATCAGTCAAAAGCAGCAAAGTGAATGAAAGCACCCACAGCAAGTGCAGCAGCACGAGGTCTCCTCGGATAGCCTCAATTCCACCAACGTCCTTGTGCCTTACGTTCACCACCAGCAGCCATGCGTACCCTCCAAACCACGCCCAGCCGATTTTGGTCTCCAGACACATGGAGCTAACCAGACACAGGGACAGGATCCAGCTTATTTGTCTTCAGCAAGACAGTCTCTGACCAGAGGAGCCACTTAACATTTCATATTTAATGATTTTGTTATGTTAACACTGGGAGGGTCGCTTTGACGCGGCTTCCTAACATTTGACATTCGCTGTTCTAATAGCACAATTATATCCCAGCATGGACTTGTACAGCATCATATTGCACAGCTAGTCGATGGGGTCTGACTCTCCTTGCACGCAGATGAGGTCCAGGCTTACCACAAATCAATGCCTTCTTGCCCTGCACCAAGAGCAATGAACTGAGCTCTCATCTTACCGTTAACCCGCTACCTCAGCCTCTGGAGGAGAAGACCAAAAGCATTACAATTGCAACCTCCATCCCTAGTGGTGCTTTCTGCTGCACAGAGGGAATATACTGTTCTATTTTCTGGTGTCTTTAAGAATCAGTCCTCCATAAGACCTCTCTGCTGTGGTCCTCCAGACCAGGGGAACCTGCATACCTTTTCATGCTTCCCTGCAGAAAAGCCAGAACACATTTTCCCTCCTCACCACCTCCCAAATCAGCGCTGGGTGGGGGGATTCCCCTCACCTCCTGACTATCCTATAAATTCACCATCCACAGGAATTCAGGAAATAAGTACTGCTTCTGCTGCTTTCCCCCGTGGCACCTTCAGGCCAAACCCTGCCCCACCGCCTGGGCTAAGGGCAGCCACATCAGGGCAGATAAATCCCAGCACAAGATTCAAGAGGAAGTCCCACCACTAGACTTCTTTGAGCAGCTGCGGGGTGGCAAGATGCCTCGCGTGAGCCTGAATTGTGGCCACTGGCAGACAGACCACTTTATCTTCTCTGTTATTTCCTCCTTCATTTCCTCCCCTGTTCTTTGTGCCTCTGACATTTGCTCTCCCCATTTCCCAATATCCACAGCAGGTGCAGCTAATACACAGATGCAGTTGCTGGAGTCATCATTTCCCTCTCCTTTTGATTTGCCTGCCGAGAGGGAAACAGCATCCTTGCTTTGCTTCCCCCCACGGTGACTAACCACGGCCACCCTATAATGCCATTACAGCGACGACAGACAGAGCGAGCGATCCTCACATAAATTCCCCCAGAAAGAGCCAGCTACTTCAGAGCAGAACATTAATATAGAGCCTGTAATATGCTGTTTTACTATTAACTTGAGCTCATAAATCTTTCAGCCTGTCTTACCAGTGCCAGATACTATAAAACAAGGCAGGCAACGCGCACCTCGCATAAAACGTGTAACGCATCGAGATGGAATTCAGGTTTTGTTTTCTCCCATACTCACAAATCCACTTCCCTGTCAAAACATTAAGAAATTTTTGATGAACGAATGGGCATCTTGAGCCCTGTCTGGCTCCTACAGTGCACACACGCACGGGATCCAGCTCTCGGAGAAACAATGCTGGTTTCCGCACACCTTATTCCTCCTCCTCCTGCCTTCTGCTGCCCATTAAAAAGAAAACTAAAAAGCGCACTTTGGAGCCCTGCCCGCACAATGGCAATCCCTTCTTTCCACCTTTCATTGAAGAGAAAAGTCCTCCCGAGCAGCCCGAAAAGGCAATCTCCTCCGGTCCGTTCCCTCAGCTGTGTGGGAGCAGGGTGGGCTCTGGTCCCCGGGCAGGTAGATGGGTGATGGCTCCCTGCCTCGCTGGTGTGCTTTTTATTCACTCCTCCGGAGCCGAAGAGGATGAATGCCTGCAGCCTGGGAGCTCACAGGGCTTGTGCACCCGCTCTCGCCAGCCGCTCGGTGCTGTTCTGCACGGGAACCACGCATGCTTTGCACCCTCCCGGGCATCCCACCGCTAACCTCATCCGCGGTTCACCGGGGGGTTCCGTGGGGACTGGCACTGGAAGAAGTTGTTATTTTCTGACTCTTATCTTGCGTGAACAAGCCTTGGAAAAAGCACGCTTTACAAACCCAGCTCCCCAACAGAGGCAGGCTCTGCACAACACTTCACGTCCCCCCCCGCAACCCGAATTCAGCAGTTTTTAAAGCCTCCCAGTGCATAAATTAATGGTGAACTTGTAGATAAAGGCAGCGTACCCTCATGGCTGTGTCAGGGCTCAAGTCAAACAAGCTTTGCCATTGATTTTTCTTGCAGAATAACATTGGCTGATTATTTGCATTTTTCAGTTATGCAATCCAGGTTAAGGTATCTATATGGTCTGGAAAAGTGCAAACAATCATTCTAAAACTGTGCAATAAATTAGTTGAATTTTTACTGCATCATATGCTCTTGGTTATTCTTTGCCAACTATTGGCCCATACAAACACACACAAACACTGTCCTCTCCATACATTATTAGAGCACATCCAAGTCACCTTTTTCCTGAAAATTTTTGCTTAAGGAGACACTGTTGCAAACACTGACAAAAAGGTCTAATCAAGTTAAATGTGAGCAATTTGTTCCATCTGTGGGCAACCCAGATTTTGGCGTGGCAAACCTAGGACAACCCCATTGCTACCCCAGACCTGACTCTGCACAGCTCGGCTTCCTAACCCGGGTGGGTCCGGCTGCCCTGGTCCTCATCCCTGGCGCTCCCCATCCCTCCGGGCTCCCCGCTCCGGGTTGGGGGGCCCCGGGGCCCAGGCCGGGGGTCACCCGCTTGCTCTCCTCCAGCTGTCCACGGACAGATCCAGCTGTGCAGGACTGAAGCAGAGCTGCCAGAGTCACAGATGGAGTTTCAAAATTTTTGGCCACCCCCCCGCCCCCCCTTTCCCGGGGAGCCTGACAAAGAGCTGGCACCCCGGGACGCCCGGCGGGCACCGCAGGGGCTGGGGCGGTCTCTTACCTGCACCCTCCCCACCTGCCCCCAACCCGGCGTGGGGGGAGCCGGTGCTGAAGCCCCC